>OOFE01021142.1:2831-13662 GCA_900323365.1 Monocentris japonica | reverse complement strand
TTTGCATACCACCACCCTGAAAAGTACCCAAACACTGGAGAGGACAGAACGTTATCCATGTTTTGGCTGCTGAAGAGGTAAGTGGTCATCTTCTCTCATATTTGGCTTCAGTCAGCACAAGTATAATTGTACCTGTTGGAAAAGAAAAAGTCCCAATGTAACTGTTTTTAAACATCTTGTAGCATCAAAATACAGTTTAAATTGATGCATCTTGTCAAAGTTTTATCAACAGTGATCCAAAAAATCAGTGCATACATGAGTGTCAAATCAAAATTTCAGGCTAAATCAAAAGGCAGCAGTAACTGTAGTCGTTCTTTTCTAAACTAAACAAAAACACCCAATAAATCAACCTCAAAAATGGCTGGATGACAACCTGCCCTGCACAGCGCTCTTGAGAAATGAAATCCAATGTCTGTCTGTTAACAGGCAACGCTGCTTCACTCAAGCTTTCAAATCAGAGACTTTCAGAGGAACGCTGACTTGGTCTGAGTGCCACTGACTGTTTTCATACACGTGAGTATATATCTGTGACCATCCTCAACCTCGGACCAAGCCACAAACCTGTTGTACACATAAAATAATGCTGTTTTTTCTTCCCCATAATGGTACCTCCCACTTGTTTGTTTCAAATCACTGAACTTGGATATTCTTTCACTCTGGAATGTATTTCTATCGGTACATGAGCTTTACATGTATGTTAAAGCTGCAGCAACATACAGAAGAACCTTTAAATGGCAAATAAAACTGCAATAAACTGCATAATCTTTTTTGGCTATTTCTGCTATTTCTGTTTTTGTTCTCACGTTGTATCTTTCTTCCACAGTTGATCCCAGTAGGTATGGATCAAACTGTGTTCGTGCTCCTGCTCGTTTCAGGTGAGTTGTGATCACGTGGTGGTTAGCAGATGCATTGGAAAAAGTTTTCACGTAGAGCTGGAATCATCAAATAGCTTTTAGACTGGGCCGCTTAAGCAGCAGCAACATTTGATATATTTTCATTCCATCAAGGTTTGACCGATAAAGGATTTTGAAGGCTGATACTGATGTTTTTAGACTGAAGTCGCCGATAGCCAATATTTTGTTAAATATTTTAAAATATATTTATATTTGTCTATTTACATGCCGAAATTTACAATGAATGATGACGGAAACTCTCCATTAAAACTGAGCAATAAAATTGATTGAGCTTTTTATGGCACTGCACCTATTCAGTGGTAGGGAAACTCTGGGATCCATAAGGCCTTTAAATGAAGAATTCATGAATTTACAAAACACATCACTCAGCAGTTCGATGAAGAAATAAAATGTGCAAAGAGAATACATAACATTGCAGGTTTTTACAGTTTTTATGCAGCTGTGGTCAGGGAGGAACCTCCGTCATATCGGAGGTTGACGGTGTCGATATTTGCAAACCGATCGAACCCTACATTCCAATAACTCCATTCCCTCCTCAGGTTTCTACATCCCCTCCTCTTCCAATCCATATGTGTATCACTTTGTCAGTGAGAGGAAAAACTGGTCTGCAGCAGAAGAATACTGCAGTCAAAAGTATATTAGACTGGCCAGCATAGACAGCATGAAAGACGTTGCAGCGATGAAGAACACACCAACCGGTGGCTACACAGGCAAGGCCTGGATAGGACTGTATACCAACACCAACAGGTGGTTGTGGTTGCTTAAAGGCAATCCGAAAATCTACAACTGGAAGGCTGGTGAGCCAGACAACCGCGGTGGCTCTGAGTTTTGTGTGACCATGGAGGGAACCAACGGGATGTGGAGTGATGCCAACTGTTCTGATGAGAAACCTTTTATTTGTTTTAATGGTGGGTGTACGGATACCATGGCTCGCAGTGACGTCAGTGTTTTTTCAGTTTGGGTCACCGGGTGTTACAACACATCACAGAGAAATCCCGCTCCCCTTCTGCTCTCTTTGTTGTGCATGGTGTGTCCCGTGGCGTCTAGCTAGCTAGTTACAGGTAGCATTAGTAATAATGCTCAAGAATTTGAGTACAAAATCTGCTGTCTAGCAGAGATGTTCTTGCCTTCTAACCACGAGTTACCAGTTTGTTATTCCAAATACGGCCCACATGGACATTTTGGAAGAGCACCGCCTAGCATGGCCATTGAAGCCCCGCCTCCAAATAATCTGATTGGTTGTCCCGATAAAGCTCCCATTTTTACTCCATTACATTATAGTCACTTGAAAGTAAGTTGAGTATCAGGACTGGGTTGTCCAAAAATAATGTGACCTATTCAAACCCTTAAGGCGTACAAAAGTAACAATGCATTTCTGTATTTAACTTTTTAAAAATGTTTAATTGGTAATCCAGTAAAGTAGTAAAGTGCGTTGTTTGATAAAATAGTGATGGTAAGCATTTTCTCTCACTAACTGCATGTTTTTGGGAGTCGAGCTGGGAGTCAGTATGGCAACAAACAGTGATGTCACTGCAAGTCATGGATAGCAACACTTCACTTCACTACATTGAAAAGGTTTACATAATAAATAAATCCATAATTATTTCTACTTCCTCTTCCTTTTCTTCTTCTACTTCTTCTTCACCTCTTCTTCAACAGTTACTACTAGAATTTATTCCTACAATCCTACCCTAATGACTTGGGGAAACGCCAGTGAGTATTGCGTCAAGCACGAATCGTTTCTGGCGAATTGTCGACACTGGGTAGAGCAGTCTTCTGTCCAGAAGGTCCTGCCACCGGATACAGAAGCATGGATTGGCCTGGCCAGAAACAATTTCTGGTTTTGGTCAACTACCAAGCATGTGTCGGAATTCAAAAACTGGCAAACTGGACAACCTGACAACATGTCTGGAAAAGAAACTTGTGCAGCCACCGTGGTGAAACAGGGAGACTGGAACGACGACGACTGCAGCCTGGATCAGCCTTTCTTCTGCTATGGCAGTAAGGATCAGTGAAAAATGTCAATGTCAAGAATCAAACCATAATTAAAGACATGGCTTGTGCAAAAATGTTCTTTGACAAATGTTAGAATGGGCTAGCCAAATGCTGAGCCAAGATTCAATACACTGCAAATTGAAGTGGTAATCTGCAAGATGTTTTTTTTTTATTCTGCCGATCTTTGTCTCTCAGCCTCGTTGTTGTGGTGTTTCTCACTGCTCTTCCCAGAGATCACCTGTCAATCAAACAGTGTGTCCAGTACTGTGACATCTTTCTCCTTGGATTTTCTGTTGATGGAGTTTGAGTTTCTGTAGGTGGCGCTCTTTTCTTTGTCTGTTCAGCCACGGTGGCTATCGCTGCTCATGCTAACTACCCACTTCTTCTTCTGTTTATTCCTAACAAACGTAAAACGCATCACTTCCTGTGCACCAGAAGACATTTATTTATACAACAATGTTGCAGATTATTACTTTAAATTTGCCCCATTCTTTATCATGACAAAATGTTTCTTGTAATACTTGTTCTGTCACACAAGCATGGGACAAAACATTACTAGCAGTTAGCAACAGTCAAAGAACAAACTTCAGATCTCACAGCCCTGCAGTGTTTTTGTCAATGATCTCTTGTGTGTTTGTCTAAATCGGATGTGTGTTGGTACTCAGTTCACAAAACGCAGACAATAGTGGTGAGGATGGAGATCCAGTCTGGCGCAAACATGGAAGATCCAACCACTCAAGCCCAACTCCTGCAGCAGGTGTGTATATTGGTGTGTGTCTGTGTGTGTGTGTGTGTGTAACATTGAGAAAAAATTGAAAAGAACAGAAGTTTTGAGCATCATCTTTCTCGTCCTCCAGTTACATGCAGCTCTTGCTAACCAGGGGGCGTTTGCCTTCAAACTGACCTGGAAAATCCAAACAGTGAATGAGAAGCAATGAGCAGTGACAAGAAAAGTCCCCCTCAACACATAAACTCATACCGTACACACTTACGTACAGAACCACCCCTAAATAATATTTCTGTGTGTCTTTCTATTTAGATGCTTGTTGAACCAAGGCCTGTGAAAACACCTCCAAGTGCTGAGATGCAGCAAATCCCAGACCTTGTCAATCTAGAGCAGGTTTATGTAGTTCAGTGCCTAGATACTATGGCAGCCACTCCTGCCTCAGAAGAAAATTAAAAATATCTGAATTGTGAGTTTTTGACACACAATTGCAACTTCATAACTCAGAATTCTGACTTGTCTCTCGCAATTGCAAGTTTATATCTCAGAATTCACACACAATTTAACGTTAGTCAGATGGGCTATTACTTAACACGTGTTCCTTAGATCTATACAGCTATAACTAGTCCAACATTAAATACCATTCAGAATGTTTGTATTTCATTTGTAATTTATCTGAATGTTCTTTTCATTTCTCAAATAAATGTATGTATGTATGTTTAAAATAACTTGGCTTCTAATATATCTCTCATTTAATTTCATGACTTTGGTCCATGGATTTATAAGGTCTGGTCACCCAGTTTGGTTGTCTGTCTGCCTTCAGTGCAGACCAGAGTGAAAAGTAGCTTAGTGCGAGTTGCATGCCAGCTAGCTGTGAGCGTCTTGGCTAACAAGTCCTATAGCTAGCCAACAACGGTGATGGTAACCAAGCCGTTGTTGTTACAAACAAAAGCACACAAGAGCAAGAGTCACCACATTTTCAAGTTTCAAGTGACTTGAAAATATAACAAAAAATAAATAATATCACCAAAAATAAAATCACTGGTAAACGCTCACAACTAGCATTACTGCTAACATACACTTAGCAAGGCCTACTACGCTGCATCCTCAACAAAGGATTAAACCCTCTTACAACAAAGTACAACAAACAACATACCAAAAAAAATCAAAAAAGATAAAAGGTGAAACAATCTAATCTAAGACAGCATGACTTATTCTTTATTGCTTGTAATGTTATCTTGGAATTGAAGCTAAAATGTAAACATAAATGAGACAAAATTAGACGCACACACACACACACACACACACACACCATTTACATTCAGTATTACCATAGACCATCATTGATATTACACTGTGTCGACTTCAGTGGGGAGCTGAGCTTCTCTGATAAAACAAAGGCAAATGCAGGAGAGACGCTACATTTCCCTTCAGGTTTAATTTTACTAGTTTGAATAAAAAAATACTTTTTCTGAGAACGTATTTGCTCGTCCTTCTCCTTTCCCTTATCCTACTATAGGCCACTGCAAATGATATTCTTATTCTCTGTTTCACGTTGAATTCCTTCAAATACATTTGCTCACATTAAGTTGTTACAGTGGAGTGATGTAGCTTGAAACTACAACCTGCCCTTTTATCCATATAACCATTGATTGAGTTAAGCAAGGTGATTCAGATGCACAATGCAATTTTGGCAGCCAATTTTATTTTTTAATGTCACCGTGGATTTGAGGTCGACGTGTCCTTTGGGGGAAAACACTGCAGAAAGATTTATGGATGAGACTGTGTACAAAAGGAAACTGGTGTTATTTATTTATCCAATTTTTTTTTTTCTGCAGCCTAGACCTAGCTGAGAGGATAGCAGAGTATGTAAGTTAATGTTTATCTATCCACAAAGGATATCTGCACTATAACGTCTTTGCAATGTCATTATTATCAAATATAAAGGCAGGATAACATTTATTTACCCACCCCAACCTGTAATCCAGGCTCAACGTTCACTATTTACAATTTTCCTAAAGACAGTTTGCAAATGTCTGTGTGGTTTGCATAATAGTCTTTATATGAGGAGAGAGACAGACACAGGGGGACGCAATGCTCAATATCCTGGACAGAGCTAAATCTGATGTCCTCAGCAGAAGAAATGGTGCAGCGCTCAGCATTTGTTCAGATCGTTTCAAAGTTGGTGAGTGAAATGTGAAGCCTCAGCACCCATTCCGTATGTTCCTTCCTACTAGTATGACTATCTCTATCTGGTATAGTGTTTCATTTCTTTGCTGGACTGTCAGCTCTGGCTGCAACCTACTGCATGCCAGGCTACTCATCGAATTCATTGAATTCATTGCCCTTGTGTCATGCGTGCTAGTATGCCCGGTTCTTATGTCACCATGTGAGTTGTGTTGAGTGTGATGAAGACGCACAACCAATTATTGCATGGATTGCAGGGATATTGTTTGGTGGAAAACTGCATGAGCAGGATTACGGCACATGATAGTCCTGTCTCAAATTTTGATTTTGAAAATGTATGTTATTGTACAGTGCCCTCCAAAGTTATCGCCACAAACAAAGATGAGTCAAGAAGAGCTCTGAACATTGAGGAAATTGTACGGTTTTATCCCGTGCAACTGCTGAAAAATGTGGTAGCTTTATAAAGCGATCGTAATCCTTTTCTTAACGAGATTTTCTAAATATTCTGGACATCACTTGTTTTATGAGGAGCTTTTAGATTACCTTTACTAAGGCAATGTATCCGTCTGTAATGTTCTGTGTAGTTCTTGTGAAATCCTCAGGTGAAGTGCAGCGAAGATGGCTCACTACCTTCCACTGGCCCTTCTGGTCTCAGGTGAGATTTTATTTAATAACAAAATAGTTTAGCACACAAGTTAATCTCTTCTTTCCGTCTTTTTCTTCTTCAAGAGAGAGTAGTAAGACTCATTTATTAATATGAAAATGACGCAGATTTTTACTTTAATGGAGCCAACAGCACACACACTTCCCTTTGATATAGTATGGCTGATTGTCGATGTTTTTGTTTTGTTCCTTTTACAGTATGCTGTAACTTTGAAAGTGCTACTACTACAACTACTACTAGTTAATAATGAAAATCAAATTACTCCCTCCTTCCTCAGGGTTCCTCATCACCCCGTCTTCCTCGTACCGTAATTATAACTTTGTTAACCTGAAGAAGACCTGGGCCGAAGCACAGCGCTACTGCAGAGAGCGGTTCACTGACTTGGCCACCATGGAGAACAAAAGCACAATACCAAAACTGCAGCGTGCACCGCCTGATGGCACAGCGAAGGCCTGGATAGGATTGTTTAGCAATACGTCTAAATGGTGGTGGTCAGTCGATAATACAAAAGATGCCCTGTTTTACAACTGGGATGCCAAGCAGCCAGACAATGACAGCGAGAATCGGCTTTGTGTGATCATGGGGAGAAACGGAAAGTGGAAGGATGTTTCCTGTTCCACAAAAAAACCCTTTCTTTGTTTCACGAGTGAGTATCTGAACAAAGCTGAACACAACTGTTTGCTCAAATGATTGTGTTTCATAAGCATCACTCGTACACTAACACATATAAAATAACCTCTCAATGCATTCCAGAACCAGCAAGTGAGAATATGACATACCATCTCAAGACAAAAAAGATGGAGTGGCTAGCTGCTCGAGACTACTGTAGAAAAAAGGGTATGGGTGATTTGGCTTTTATTACGACCCCAAGCGAGAATCAAGCTGCACAGAAGCTCGTGAAAGACAGCACATGGATTGGCCTGAGACGGTACCAGTGGGTGTGGTCTGGCTATGCTGTCCGCCCCTTTAAAAACTGGGGCTCAGATGACTCTACAAGCGATGTAAACCTGTGTGTGGCAGTTCATTTCCCCTCTGCAAAGTGGTATAAATATCGGTGTACCCGGAAACTGCCCTTCATCTGCAATGAAGGTAAGGAGATTCTCATTGTTCTGTGACTGTAAGAGACTTTTCTCTTACTCTGTGTGCATGCACATTTTAAAGGGGCATGAAGTAATCTATGACCTTTATCGACCTCTATTGGCAACCAGCAGGAATTGCAACAACATTGATAGAACTTGTCTCCTCCTACGCAAGTCTCTCGCACATGTGTGGTCATATAGTGCGATGGGGCAGTAAAACTCTAACTTATTGCCCCTTTCAGGACCAAAAACGACGTATCTGAAGATGAAGCTCCAGGCTGATGTCAATCTGACAGATCCGGACATCTACAGCCCACTCCTTCAGCAGGTATGGCAGTGGTGTTTCTGTCATACCGTGGAGGCTTGTCACAGGATGTCTGGCGAGTGTTTACTAGTGGTTACGAGGAATGTGCCACCATGTTGCAGAGTGACACCAAATGTTATCACGTCTTCCATCCTGACAAAGGAAATAAAATGACTAATTTTGGTGTGATGCATTGCTTGGTTTTCTTCCCTTTCCCCCTTTTTAACAGCATAATTTAAGGCACTCTGCCAACATGGCGGCGTGCCTCTTGTAACCGATGGTAATAACTCTCCAAGCATCCTGCGGCAGGTCTCTATTCCTTTGATTTCTCGTGCTTCTTTTACGGTCAGATTTGTTTCTCTTCTCAGTGTTTTTATCATTTTTAGATGTATAAATGAATAAACTCAATCTTTCCCAGCTGCATACAGCTCTTGGAAAGGGGGTAGAAAACTTCAAACTACACTGGAGCTCTCCACCAGAAAGACCGGAGGAAGAAGAGGATAGAAATGAACCAGGTCTACGATAATCTTTTAAAATGATGCAAAAGATTTTGGTCTGCCCCAGTGAGTTGTCTTGTGTGGAATGGTAACGGAAAGGTAAAATAATGAAACTGTAGATAGAAGGTAGAGGGCTGAAATAAAAAGCTGTGTCGGTAAGATGGCATTAGGTTTACAAGCTGCTTGAGTTTGTGTTAAAGTCATCTATTTCATGACAAATCAACTATTTAACTATTAAATGTAATACTTGCTCTGGTTCTGTCAGACGTATTTGTGGTAAAAGCTACACGCTCTGTATCGACATGTTTTTCCTGTTTGCAACCTGTTTTGTAACCTGGAAGCACCTTTACATTTTTTGATTGAAGTTCACCTGCTAGCAGTCTCAAATGCTAGAAACTATATTGTCTGTGTGCATGTGTGTGTTTCTTGTAAATATGATGGTTTTGTGGTGTAGTAAATCTAGTGATTCATTTATATACTACCCTGACCTCTTGTTTTAAAAAAAAAAAAAGTGGTTAGATAGATAGCTTAAAGCACTTTTACTTTCTGGTGCCTCGTAGTTCTCTTGCCTTCCTATGTTGAATGCACTTATTGTAAGTCACTTTGGATAAAAGCGTCTGCTAAATGACTGGAATGTAAAAAATTAATGTCATTTACATTATTAAATTACAGCCAACAGAGGAAACGATGGGTGATAATACAACAATACAACATAATCTGCCTGTAATTCGTGTTTTTCTGTTGTGTGCAGTGCATTGATTTATTACTCACTATAAATTATAACTCATAACATGAATGCATTTTACTTACTCTATGTTATTGTTCCAAATGATCAATATATTTGTAGTGAAATTTACAAATAAAGATGAAAACTGTTTTTTTTTTCCATGCAATGATTTATTAATTTTCTTAATCTTAAACTTAAATTACACAAAGTTTAAATCTTTGAAAACCTTTTACAAAGATTACAAAGATGAAATCCATGTTTCAGATTTAGTGTTCATTTCACTTAATTTTATGTTCATGTGTTGGTTAAAGTAGATTTTTCCTTTAATGTTTGCTGCCTTTATATGGTTTCATCTCTTCCTATTTTTTCCTGGTTCGCAGTAAAAGCAGATATGGTTCATAGAGTGCTTGTGATCCACAGCACACTTCCTTCTAAACTTCCTTTGAGTCGTACAGCTGTCCATAATGTAGGCATGGAAGAGAGAAGAAGTTGACAGGGAGTTTCCCTAGGGGGTTTGACAGAGACACATTGTCAAGCATTGAAAAAATTTTGTCGTCTACGACTGTGAGGATGGATGATGACCATCATGGTGTGCACCATCTGTCACAATGTCACATATCCCTCATCAAGGCCGAGATACATTGGAGCATTTCTTGAATTTCCGCTAAGCACAGAGCCCCTCAACCAGCTTTCTTTTGAATCTGGCTGCGTTTGTTTTGAAAAACAATTTTTTTTTCTTTAACAATGAACCATAAAGGCAGATTAATGGAAGAGCGCTGAGAAGAAAAATGGCTCCAAGTTTTGCAATCGACTAGAAGAACTGTTGTTATATAAAGCATGGAAGAATCCTTTTCTTCCTCATGTAGTTCCTTGAGGGCTTATTATTTGATGCTGATGTTACTGTACTTTCTTTTCTTTAAAATTTCTTGGCCTTTTTTTAAACTGTAAAATTCCCTCTTGCCTCCTTCATGAGTGGTCATGAAGGAGGCAACTTGAACTTGAAAATGAACTGGACTGATGCTCAGCATTACTGCAGACTGAAATACACTAACCTGG
Organism: Monocentris japonica; assembly: GCA_900323365.1. Taxonomy (NCBI): domain Eukaryota; kingdom Metazoa; phylum Chordata; class Actinopteri; order Trachichthyiformes; family Monocentridae; genus Monocentris; species Monocentris japonica. Next base: position 3,515 of record OOFE01021142.1, on the reverse strand, counting down.
CTATGATAGAAAACATGGATGACATTAGCAGGTTGAACAGATTTGAGTTTGGTGACGCCTCACTGGCATGGATTGGACTGGCTGATGGCCCCAAATCCTGGAAGAACACCATGGGTAATAGCAGGAACTCCTGGAAATGGACTGGTGAGATGAGGAGAACCACATATCACAACTGGAGTCCATCCCAGCCAAATAATGTGGACGGAAACCAGCCCTGTGTGATCATGAACAAGGATGGAAAATGGAACGATGACGCTTGTCAACGTTTGTTACAATGGTAAGAAGGAATTAATTTACTCAACCTGACAGGGACAGCAAGGCACACACACACAAGAAAAAGATTATTGTGGTGTGGATGTAGGTCTATTCAGTAATGCTTTTCTTAAAAATGTAGGTTAGTGTGACACAGTAGACTGTCTTGTCTCTGAGTTGTCAGCTCAATTAACCTGAACAAACGGTCGACTTTTGGCTTTGATAGTTATCTAACTAGCCAGCAGGCTAACCGAGGTTCACGCTAACAGGCTTGTATCTGCTTGATCCCAGCAAGCATCTGACTACATGCAGGAGGCATGAGAACAACAAAGAGAACAACAAAGTCTTTTCCATCAAGCCATCAGATATTACATGGATCATGGATGTTACATGGATGTAGCAGCAGCTCCTTCAGACGGTGGCACACTGGAC
>OOFE01021141.1:65380-79378 GCA_900323365.1 Monocentris japonica | reverse complement strand
AGTGACTTTCCTGACTTGTTCAAGTCAACAATCCGCTTTTTCAGATCTGTGCTGAACTCCTTAGACTTTCCTATTGTAGCATTTGTGGCTGAGTCTGAGTGTATCAAACGAGCCCTATTTAAACTGGCTCAGAGAAGTCACCAGCTGTAGTCAATCGTAATCACTCACAAGAAGTTAAGAGGCCATGCCACAAAGCAAATTTGATTGACACAACATCTACATCTACATCAACATTGAAGGAGTACTCAGAGGTGAAGACCATCGTTATGAAGGTGGTGGCCAAGAACTCTTAAGTCAATCACTCCATGTGGGTGGAGGTAGTGACTTCCTTATCACTGACCCGCCCCTTGGCCGGCCCATCCATGGTGGTGAACCACATTAACCATCCCAACTAGTCATCTCTTTGGGTAACTACAGGCTGTGACCACCCACTGCTCCCAGTCCCTCCATCAACACCACCTCGCTTGCCATGGACAGTCAGCTAATCCCTGTCCAGCTGTCTCCACCTGCCTTGAATTCACAGTCAGCTCTAGTCGAATCAAAACCAACAACCACTGAACTTCACCAAAACTGATAATTCAAGCTGCTGTATGTATATTTTTGACCCAGCAGTTTTGTCACATTTCCAGAAGACCTATAATAAATTTATGAAAATTCAAAATTCATGAATGTTTTTTTGTGACAAAGAAGTATGTGCTCAAATCACAGAAAAATAAGAGTTGTAGAAATCATTGGAAACTCAAGACTGCCATGATATACATGTTCTTTACAAGTGTATTTAAACTTTTGACCACAACTGTATATGTCCCAAAGCGTCCTGAACTTCATTGACAAGTCAATTTCAGGAAAACAGAGGATTTAGGCGTGTACACACAGGGTCACTGATAGGCACAGACTGATACTATATCTTTTTTATTTGTTGTTATTTTAACACGAGAAAAGTTCCATATTGCAGCTTGAAGATGCTTGGCGTTCTTTCGATGTTAAAGCAGGTTACTGTGGTATGTATGGCATAGGGTATGCCACTTTTGGTTTCCACCATCTGCGCAAACTCAGATTCACACAGGACTCACATTTTGATGTCAACAGAAAGCACCACACATATTACTATTGGGATCATCGTTTCTTTCGCATGTATTAGATGTAACCTACTACTGCTAAGTCAAAGAGGGAGGCAGTAGCTGGTGGCCACAACTTTCATACTTTTTCATACTTCCTATCTGTGGGCGGCTAGACAGGAATAATCTGTTAACTGGTTTACTAGTGGCAACAGGGACACTCAATCGCAGGATATCAAAGGTTCATGTAAACCAGGGGTGTCCAATCATGTGCCATGGAGGACCGAGAGCCTGCAGGTTTTCATTCCAACCAAAGAATACAGCAGGTGATTTCACTGATTAGCACACCTTCAACCAGAGAGGCGGGACTAATCAGTGAAGTCACCTGCTGTATTCTTTGGTTGGAGTGAAAACCTGCAGACTCTCAGCCCTCCATGGCACATGATTACCCACCCCTGAAAACGGCTCAACCTGAATAAGACCTTAACTGGAGTATGGCCATTATCTGGGTTACTCCTCATGTAAATGTAGTCATTAACTCACTCAATTGAAAAATTCGATAAACACTTCGCCTATGTTTTCTCAGAGTGGTTGAATTTTCAGAACAACATTGCCAATCAGGACAGATGAGACAAACACAATGCAGGTCAATACACATAAAGACATGCCACACCGGTGAGCTTGAAGCTGTGATTTTACAAAGCAGCTCAAGGCCAGGTGTGTTTGATCACCATGTGGCCATGACTCTACCTGCCCAGTAGGTGGAGCCGAAGTATTATTCAAAGTATTATTTGAAATACTTCAAATAATCAAATAATTCAAATACATGTATTTGAAATTTACAAATATTTTTGTTAAATCATCTGTTTGGGCCAGTTTATTTGCAAGTACTTCAAATACATTAAAACAAGCATTCAAATACAAATAATTAAATAATACCTGTGTTTGACCCAGGTCTGTAAGATTCAGCAGCAGAGTTCTTATCACCCAGCTGATAATTAACATGAACGGAGACATGTGGCCCACCTTACTATATGTGCCTCCCAACACATTCAGAACTCACGCCAGAATGAAGCTAAATTGTAAATGAACCTCTTGAGGAGTTGAGGAAACTGGGACATGAATGTGGTAACTGAGCCCTGATGTAAATGACACTGCAGTATCACAAATATATTACATCCTATGTTAATATAGTGAACACACAGTGAAAAGGTTTTACAGGAAAAAAGTTTTTACTGGAAAAAAAACTATGGTCATTTTTAGCTCTTATAATTTTATAGTATATGATTGTATAAACATGAACATACATGGACATCGATGAAGATCTGTTACATAATGTTTAAAATGCATCTACTCCACTTAGCAGGTAAGAGTAAATTGCTTTTAAGAGGTTAAAACCTTTACATCAGTCAAAGGTTGACATACAGTGTTAAGTTGTAAAAGCTAAAATATAAACAAAGACAATTAGAAATCATCACTTTTAAGTTTGAATTAACATTTTAAATGGATTCATCCATTCACATCTGAGACTGACAACTTCAGTGGTCTTGAGTCGATATGCTTGCATAAATTCTACCTGGTGAATCAAAACAATGATACATACAATTTAGTACGAGGTTTTGACAATGATGCCCCACAGTACAACAAAACCATCCTGCCTCCCAACACATGTCAAGTTGCTAACACAGGGTTGAATGGAAGTGCGGTGATTTAGTCTCTGCGCATCCAGCATCGGGGTGTGGATCGGGGTCTAGCGGTGGGGGTTACTGGGGGTCATAGTCAGAACAGCCTCCATTGTCTCTTCGAGTGCTTTAGTGTAGTTAGTGGAGGAGGCGTATGGGAGTAGTTCAGTGGTTGTTGGTTTCGATTCGACTAGAGACTGTGAATTCAAGGCAGGTGGAGACAGCTGGACAGGGATTAGCTGACTGTCCATGGCAAGCGAGGTGGTGTTGATGGAGGGACTGGGAGCAGCAGGTGGTCACAGCCTGTAGTTACCCAAAGAGATGACTAGTTGGGATGGTTAATGTGGTTCACCACCATGGATGGGCCGGCCAAGGGGCGGGTCAGTGATAAGGAAGTCACTACCTCCTCCCACAAGGAGTGATTGACTTAAGAGTTCTTGGCCACCACCTTCATAACAATGGTCTTCACCTCTGAGTACTCCTTCAAGCCACTCTCTCCCCTGAAAACAAGAATGGTAATTAGGAACAATGCAGCTCATCTTAGTCCAAAGTCCAATTTAGACAGCACCATTGAAATATGGTGTTTCCACTCCTGCAGACTGGTGTAGAAATATTATAATATCATCTTACATAAAGATTTATATTAAGCAATTTTGGAAAGTAGGTTTAAAAGGACACAGTCACTATTAGTAATATCTTGGCTCATTGTGTATATTCAGTGGGCCAGCAACCAAAAGTCATACTCACAATTCACGTCCATTGCCAGACATTTTATATCCCCCGAATGGACACTGTGTGCTCAGGGCATTGAAGCAGTTTATCCTAGGAAATACACAAAACATAGATCATTCTTCTGCGTTTCAGCCATGTCCTTTGTTTAGTTAGTGTGTAATGCTGCAAGATGATTTTGTCAAAAGCAGTAATGTTAAAGCTGCATTTAGTTTACGATTGGTGTAAAAATGTAATTGTCTTAATTAATTATTTATCTTAAATTATGTAATCAGGCAGCATAAGAGAAGACTGACCCATCCTGCTGCTTGAAACTCTCTGGAATTGATGACATGAACTTAAATTTCAATTAACATTTAGCTAACACTTTTATCAGTAGAAAAAAAAACTGCATTTGTGAATTAACTAATTGCAGAATTCTACTACAGGGACAGTAAGTAACACCAATGACATGCTAAGAAGAAGAACTGCCAAATTAAAAGTAGAGGACAGTTAAGAGTAAGTGAAATACAGATAGTGGACAAGCTCTTCATAAAGTGAAGAGAAGATGTAGCCTGAAGACAGTGTGTTTTCAGTCTGTGAGGAAATCTGTAGTTGTGACTGAGGTGGGACAGAAGACAACTCTATATGAGACAATGGCCTGGTTGCCACAGAGAAGACAATATAAAGAGTCCATTAGCTGCAGAGCTTAGGACATGAGTGGAATGTAGGACTGAATCATAACCATGAGGGAGGGATGGGCCCATTACCTTTGTACTCTTATGGACCAGCACCAAGCATTTGAATTATGTAGTTATTTGGAGCTAGTTTATGGAACAGAGGACAAGAGTGGGAGGATTTGGTGAGGTTAAACCAGGCTGACTGTGATGTCTGGGATCAGTTATTGTGGCTGAAGTAGATACATGTAACATCTAATCAGGAGATGGAAGTTATGACTAAGTATTGAAGAAAGGGCTGAGATGATTCCCTGGTGAGAAAACCACAAGCCACAAACAAATGGTTGATACTTCCAACAAACAAAATATTACAATTGCAGCTTAAGACCACACCAGTAATACTTACCACACGGTGCCAGCCTGCATCGCTGTGGATATGGTCATGGCTTTGTTGATGTCATTGGTGAATACAGCAGCAACCAAGCCATACTGTGAGTTGTTGGCTCTTTCAATCACCTCCTCAATACTTTTGAACTTCATGATCTGCTGTACTGGCCCAAAAATCTGTCAACAGACAAGAATATACTGGGTGGTTACAGACTTCAGATTCCATGTTACACTCATATACAAAGGCACAAACCAATCATATTGCATTATATTCTTAGCCATTAGTGTACCTCCTCTTTGGCGATGCGCATATCATCCCTCACATTGGAGAAGACAGTGGGCTCAATGAAGAACCCTTTCAAGCCCAAGGCTTTGCCCCCACACTCTAGCTTGGCTCCTTCACTGATGCCACTCTGGATGAATTCCAACACACGATTCTGCTGCACCTGACTAATCTATGGGGGCGGGGAGAGAGAAGAGAGATAAAAAAGGAGATTAAAAAAAGAGGGGACATTTCTAGTGTGAGATGATGTCAGAAAGAAAAGGAGGAAGAGAGTGAGTAATAGAGACATATAAAACAGAATTGATGCTCAACAAAATACAAAAACAAACTACTGGGTGTTTTCATGATGTATACTTGATAGATCCTTTGTCCACATTCTTACCTGTGGGCCCTGCTCAGTAGTGGGGTCGAAGGGGCTGCCGACTATCCTCCTCTTGGCCCTCTCTACACTCCTTCGAACAAACTCATCATAGACAGGCTCTTCCACATAGATGCGAGAGCCTGCTGTGCAGCACTGGCCTGCATTAAAGAATACTCCCTGGTGGGCCTGTTCTACAGCCAGATCCACTGAAGAAAATGGTACAAAAAAAGATTTTAGTTTCTTAATAGCAACATCAAACTGCTTATTCATGCAAAAAACAGCTTTATGGAAAACTATTGTCTTTAATACTATTAATAAAAAATCATATCATGGATCTTGAGATAAAAAAAAGAATTGAAATTGAATTGCTAATAAAAAATACCATTATCACATCTATGTATAAAAAAATCATTTGGTAAAAAAATACAGTCCATACACAACTGTGTAAATCTATGTACATGAAGTATACTCTTGTGTAGTTACTTAAGCAAGATTTCCCCCATAGTCATTGGAGCTATTCTCTGTGCAAATCTGATACCTGACACCTGAGAGACAGGACCCTGCTGTTTTGCACGAGGGGTTAACGGAGCCCCGTGATTTATGGGTCTCGGCTGAAGCAGCCAACTGAGGCAGGTTCCATTCTCCTGATTTACAGGCCCCTCTCACGGCTGCTGAAAGCATTTGAAAGCCATGGCACCCCGAGTTTGGTGAGCCACTTACAGCTTACATGAAACCCATCCATCCACTAGTTTTCAAAGCACTAAGCTTTTGACCATTGAAGGGTTCTCAGTTCATGTATGAACATCCACTTTCTCAGATTTAAGTTCCTAACAATAACACACATAACTAAAAAAACACTCTTTGATAGAGGTAAAGCCAATGCCCCGGGGCAGGTTATGAGGTAAACAAGCAGTCCTTGTGAACACCTGTGTCCATGTGGTGGACCACCTCTTAAGGATAACAGGTAAATGGAGCAATGAATAAAACAGTGCCTGAAAACTTACAATCAGCATCTGCAAATATGATGTTGGGATTCTTTCCTCCCAGCTCGAGTGTTACCCTCTTCAGATTACTCTTCCCAGCTGCTTCTTGGATCAGCTTGCCAACCTAGGGAGGAAACAGATCTGGGGTTTACTCACAGAGATGCAGGCCTGTGGCCAGATCAGTAAATCAGCTGGAGCCATTAAATAGCTTAAGAGGTTGGTTAGCTCCAAACAGGGAATGCACCGGTTGGCCTGCTGAAACACGAGTTCTGCAAACACACAGACTGAATATCTATTACAGGTTTTAGGAGACAGCAACAGGAAAATAAAGTGATGTTTCAGCACAGAACAGCATCTTATGTCTAATGAAGGGCAGGAAGAACAAACCACAAGTTGTGTGGGTGGCAGCCTGTGAAGATAATAGATTGAGCTAGCTAGCTGGAAGAGGGGAGTTGTCCGGTGTGTCAGTATGGAAAAGGAAAGTGAATGTGGTGTGGTTCCTCTCAAACCCCCCTATTTCCCAATTTCTCCTTATCAAGAGTGATGATATCACATAACCAAAAAATACTCCACCTCCAGAATCACAATTGAGATATTTGAGAATAGCATTCCTTGTACTATGGCATGAGATTTCTGAGAAAACGCATTACTCATGAGTATTATTTGAAGCTACCCAGCTGGTATTACATATTTTATTGACTCTAAGATTGATGGAACATGGTGTTCATGTAGTCATTACATTGCAAATCCATTGTAACAAGTCATCTAGTCCAGTATTGAGTCTTAAAAGCTTATTTCTCTTGAAATAAGGAGTGAGATCATTTCAATTGTTTCCAATGGAAGTCCTCCTTTTTCAGGAATTTTCATCATTCAAGTGTTATTTTCGGGATACTACTGGAGTGATTTGCCTCATTTCAAGATGTTGTCATTTTTTGCAGTGTATTTCTTAACACCATGAGATACTGTATACTTTCAATAGATAACATGCCTAAGAAACCCAATAAGCAGCCCTCATAACCCTAAACAAGCAAGCATTAATCTTCCTGTTACTCATATGGCATGTTTTGTTTTCCAAGAGATAGAGAAAGGACAGGATAGAGCGGAAAAATCCAACCCAAAAACCTTCCACCTACAACATGGAAAAGGGAGAGAGACTCATCTTCTCCCCCAATCTACTCTATAATACCAGGTGGTAGCCTGTGTTAGAATAGAATAGAATAGAATAGAATAGAATAGAATAGAATAGAATAGGATAGAATCGAATAGAATCGAGCACCCCGTTAAGCGCTCTGCTATGACTGGTTCCATAGATGTAGAAGAGCAACACAACACTTGGCTTGACTTCACTGTTTCTGAATCTATTTAGTCTCTGTCTTTGATCAGAGACACAAAGAGGCTGACTAAGGGGAGTTTAGCGTGTGTTTACTCAGGGGTAAGGAAAACATGCTGGGCTGCTAGGCTCCTCCGTGAGGAGTCACAGCCACATGTGTGTGAGTACAAGGATGAGTTGTGGTCCTAAAATCCACCTGTAGCTACTCCACCACCACCACAACCACCTTCGACCCTGTGAAGAGATGCTGTGCTCGCTATCCCCCACTACTTCAGTGGGACTGCTACTACAGTACGGTGACTCACTGTCTGGGCATCAACAGTCTCTTACAGCACTGGCTCATTCACTCTGTAATTGACTCCAGATCACAGGAAACAACAGAAAAACCAGTTAAAAAAACTAGGCCACTCACAACGGAAATGTTCACTCAACACAGATGATACAACACGAGGAAGACGTTTGTGTTAGAAGGCACATACATACATGCACATACCGTGTGTGTGTGTGTGTGTGTGTGTGTGAGTGAGAGAGAGAGAGAGAGAGAGAGAGAGAGAGAGAGAGGCCGAGATGATTTCCATATCACATGTTTTATCATCTGCACATCTGATGGAGATACTGGAATGCAGACTGTAGGATACAAAAGCACACTGGTCAATCTGGAATTCATTCAAGCAGAAAATTAAGATGAATATTTCTCATCATGTTTTCAGATTTTGCTTTGGTTACCGTGTCTGTTTGCCTCCTTATCACTGACAGTAATCTATGATGCCTATACCTGTGTGTGCTTATCGAAGGTTGCTCACAACACACATACACACTGTTGGCATATTGCCTCTCTCTTCAGGCACACCACCAGAGTCAAAACAGACATACTATAAACCTCAAGGCTATTCCAAGCATTACATAAACCTGGCTCATTTACCAAAGATACATGAGAAACACAGGCTGGTCACACCAAAACATAAATTCTACATTAGGATTGCTGTACATGCCTTTACTAGGGGTTTTAGTTTGTAGTTAGAAATAACAGATGTTTATAAAATGATCTGCAGAAATGGAATCTGCTGTCACTCTGGCCGTTCCCAATGGCCTGAGGAATGTATTCTGACCACAGCACCTCAGAGTGCTCAACACCTAACATGGTATGCCTTTGATGATTTAGCTTTCCATTAACTTCTTCCCAGCTCTGTAAAACCATAAGGGTTTTTCTTGTGTGTGTCCTGATAGTAAGCTCAATGAAAGGCACAGTGGAGGTACATTACTTATTACAGCAGAGAGAGAGGAGGGAGGGCATTTTGGTATGGCTGCATGGAGAAAAAAGACAAAAACATAGGTGCCAGAGGAGAGACGGCATGTCAGAGAGTTTATATGCTGTTAACAACGCAAATGTGTGTGTGTGTGTGTGTGTGTGTGTGCGTGCAGGCATGCACACATGCTCTGAGATAAACTCAGAGCTCCATATCATGAGGAGTAATGACAGGGCATGCAGGTTATGTAAGACCCCATTTGTTTGTCATTTAGACTTCAATACAGGCACACAACGTCCCCTAATTACACAGCCTGCTCCTACGCTCTGCACGTGTTGGTCACTGTGTCACTTTGGTTTGCTGACAAAAGCAAGTAGTAGGCAAATGTTGATGTGAGCCACTTTATTAGGAAAATTACCTTAGTTGATCCTGTGAAAGCCACTTTGTCTATGCCCATGTGTGAAGCAATTGCAGCTCCTGCTGTTGGCCCGAATCCTGGCAAAATATTGATGACTCCCGGTGGAAACCCAGCCTGTCAAAACAATATGAGAGGAAACAAGCTTTAGCGGAGATGACAGCAGAGCCAAGCAAAACCACAGGCAGTGTGGGGGAATCCGGACCCAACCCAACCTCCCTACCAGCAGACCCAGAGAATGGATAGAACATCAAAAAGAAGAGGGCAAGAGACACATAGTCTCCAAAAAGGGGCGAGGCCAGAGAGTACAGAGAGGAGACACGGAGGATGTTGTATGACATGATTGGGTTTTTCTCATATAAAGCACTCTATGACACTGCATTGTTCCTATTCTGTTCCTATTCAACTATGGTCAACTTGACTACTGCACTGCCAGACCCTCACTACCCCCGCACACTGGAACATTTCATTGGCTTTGAATGTATACTTGTAGTTTATGTTTACACCACTGTCATAGGGTATTTCAGCATTGTATGTGATGTCCTGTTATGTTTTGTCCTGCACCTTGTGTGTCAATCCTCTTTTGCATATGGGTTTTCTAAAGTGTCGGCGCCGATTAACCACGTCAAATTCCTTGTGCACCCAATATACTTGGCAAAATGAAAATGATCTGGTGTGCTGTCATTTACCTCCTTGATTAGAGCTCCCATGTAGAGGCAGGTAAGTGGGGTCTGCTCAGCAGGCTTGAGGACAACGGTGTTGCCACATGCTAGTGCTGGACCCAGCTTCCATGCTGTCATCATCAGGGGGAAGTTCCACTGTGTGCGACACACACACACACACACACACACACACACACACACACAGGAAAAAGGACATTATGCATCTGACTGACACACTGGGTGGTCACAAGTCGAACTCAATAACTCATTGCTCTTAGTCACTTACTCTCATTTTCACTCTGTCTAAACATAGTCAAGTGAGAAAATGTTCTCGGCACTTTTACAGTATTTTCTCTTCCCACAGTATTCTGAGAAAGCAGGGAAATTGCAACACATGTGCAATAGACCCATATCACTGTTCAACACACAGGCCTGTGTTATTTCTGCTTTGCACTAGAACCCATGGGGCTTAACACAGAACCACACACTTTCTAAGCTCTTGCACAATCAGTGCTGTTCTTAAGTGTCTATTTCTCCTTGATCTTGTTTTCCTTTCTCACCATTCTCCTTTACTCAAACTCAAACTACTCAATCCCTCAACTCTCTCCTCTGCTTCTCCCTCTCATGCTTTCTCTTTCTCTATCACTTCACTTCCCTGGCACCACAATTTCCTGGGCTTGCCAAGGGATTTACCCAAATATACACTGACCTAAAAAGTGCATCAGAGAATTCCAGGAAACTGTACAGTGTATTTCAGCAAGCGGGCCTATCTCTGTTCCTTACCTCCAGACCGCCAATCATCTCTCATCTCTCTCTTAAATTCAATCCATTCACTGTAATCTCTTTTTCTTCATGCCTGTATGTCTGTTTGTATCAGTCATGCATCTCACTCATGGGAAAGGTCATACTCACAGGGATAATTTGTCCACAAACTCCAATGGGCTCATATCTGGTAAATGTTAGATACTCTCCATCTGTGGAGGAAGACGCGCAGACAAGTGCACACACACACAAAGAGAGAAACCAGGGTTATTAGTTTCTAGCTTTAGTAAATATTTGAAATGACAATGCATTTAAAGTGTCACTAGTTGATATCCCCAGTGTCCCTGTAAATAAAACCACACTCAACATTCTTAGTTACATTATATATAAAGACAAAAGATAGAAGATACAATTATGCTTCAAACATCCAACAGCAAAGGCATGTGTGTAACTGTTTTAGGTCATAGGGAACCAATGGGTGTTAAGCTGGAATGATTTGCTCATTCCTCTTGCATTACCCGAGTAAAAGGAGGTACTTATTGAGGGTGTGCCATGCTTGTTCATTCTCCACAACTGTACTAAAAACAATTGATGTGGAGAAATATGAAGTGTGTAAAGATTGAAGCACGATTACTACAACAGTCCTGAGCTGATGAAACATTGTCTCATACTGCATTTAGACTGGGGTGGTGGATGGCAAGCCAGATAATCATTTTCAAAGCGAGACAATAAGTCTGACAATGGCCACATTGACTGCAACTGCAGAATGAACTGTGGTAAAGGTTCCTATATTTCTTTTCTTTTTTTCCACGACCCCAAACTGGATGTTGGGCCAAAATTGAACCATTTTTGTAAGGAGAATAAAACTAAAACCTGTTATGCAATTTGCAGGAGGAGTTCTAGTGTGAACATTGTTTTCCATATGAGGACTGCAAATGCCTATCTTTCAATTTGAAACATATAATGTAAACTAGATAAAACTGTGTAGCCAGGGAGGCTCCGCATAGTGAAACTCCCCGTTCACCTGATACTGTCTGTAATAAGTGAACACCACAGGCTGAACACCACATATGAGAATGTAGAAGCCAGAGGGCTATAGAGGATGGTCAAATAAGATTGCTGACAACTACCAATCATATGAGCTACAGGAATACCCTTGTTTGTTTGCAATGAAATTCTACTAGAGGAACAAAGCATAAACCGAAACCCTGAGAAAACGCTGGCCGTGGTTGGTTTGGCTACAGAATACAAGAGAAGCTTTAAGTGGGACAATATACTGGTCTCAGGAGGTTGTCGGTGCTTTCACTCTTTCTTACACTTTTCTTTTTTTAAGAAAAGCTGCTGTGCTTCCTGTTGAAACAGCCAGGCAGCATTCCCCTCTTTCACCCCCACCTCTCTCTGATTCTCAGGCTTGTGAGGGGCTTCACTGGTGGCAGTCTCCTCTGGACAGTGAGCATTAGTGTTTGGATTGATAGCAGGGCCAGATCAGTGGGTCTGCTACCTTCCCCAGTGTTCATCTCTGGAATGTCCCTAGAGAGAAGCTTGCTTCCCTGCTTATCTTCAGTTACTATCACCCCACTAGTCCTTGCTAATCTACGTATGAACCCCCAATACCTCTTTTCCTCCAATATTCTGCTATGATGCCATTTTGCTGAAACTGAAGAGTCCCTTTACTGTATGTACTTGAAGGAACTTGGGGTAACATGAAGTGATCTTACCCATTGGAATTGAAGTGCCGTGGATCTTGTCTGCATATCCAGCAAAGTATCTGAGTGTCTTTATGGTTCCTTGGAGGTCCACAAACAGGGTGGGCAAGAAAGGCTTCCCACTATCCAATGACTCTATAGTCTGAAGAGAGGTGGGGGAGACGGTTGAGAAATATGTGATATAACCTTGTGATCCTTAAATAATTCCCTTCTGTTCCAGTCTTTATGGTATCCCAAGAGTGAAATATGACACTAAGATAACACCAAACTACAAACACAGCCCCTAAGTACAATGTTCTTTTTAAGTGTAATAATCAAGTGGTTAAAATGATTTATTGTCATCATAGCCATGTGGAAAGTAACTTAACCTCCCTTAACCAAAACAAAAAGAAATCATAAAATTCTTTCATACTAATATTCTCAGAGTAATGTTTACAGTCTGTCCACTTACTGCTAGATAGATGCTGTCCCTCTCCACCAGGTCAGCCAGTTTGGACAACAGTCGACCCCTCTCAGATGCATCCATCCTCCGCCACACTGAGCCCAAGGAAAAGGCTAAGCGAGCCGCCTGCACTGCTTTATCAACATCAGCCTGGGAAAAAAAGAGGGAAACATTTTAATTCTATAACCTAATCCACTCCCTGAGACAAATGAAATCTTGTCCATCGATTTCAGAGGAGTCTCAATGGATCTGCCATTAGCATGCTTTAAGAGTTTATCGAGTTCACTTATTCCACACAGAGGTGCTGATTTAGGGAAGGACCAGAACAACCGCCAGCTCACCAAACCACATTAGACTAAACTCATGCTACATGTTTGCTTTTCTTAATTTTTTTGGCCACAAACAGTTCACACATTTACAGTGAATGAAAACGAAGGTGACAGGCTATAGAGAAGAAACAAAAACTCTGGAGTTTTTATTGTCAAAGTATCTGAAGTAAAATAACCTTATTTTCATTGGATAAGGCAGATTGAAGATGTTATGCTCTACAGTAAAGTACCTTCTCTGCTTCTTGGACCTCACAGATCTGCTCTCCAGTGGCTGGGTTGTAGACAGGGAAGACCTTCCCACTAACAGAGTCCTGCCACTCATTGTTGATGAAAATCTGCAGGGAGAAAAAAATGCAGCTTTTAGCAAACAGGTACAATAGAGGAGGACCTATGCAAAAAGGGAGCGCTCATGACTCTCCAGAACTCATCCTGCCATTTCCAACTCTCTTTAACACTGGCATGAGGGGGCCATGGTGGATCTAGATGGGCTGTGTAGTGGTGGCCTACTTTTGTTATCTTAAATAATTGCTACATTATCTCAACTAATCATATCATTGCTCGATATTGACTACAGTAAGGTGCTTGTAGTTAAGGTTGTGAAAGACTAACAGTCCACAGGCAGTGGTCCTTCCTGCCGGTACTTCTAAGGTCTTGTGTAAGGGATATGGGAGAATCTCTGGAAATCTGGACAGAGATTCCTGCCTGTCCAGCATTGCTCTCTGGGGAGTGCTCCACCATCCAGACAAAGGGGTGGGGGGACAGATAAATCCCTATCAGACACCAGACACCCCCTCTCCCTCCCTGAAGCACAGACACACGTTTCACAACATCACTGCTCGTTTACGAGATCATAAAACACGTGCCGCGCTTGGTTCTGTGATGCGTTAAAGCAAGCCTTCCGTTAAACAACCGCGGCACGTGTTTTATGATCTCGTAAACGAGCAGTGATGTTGTGAAACGTGTGTC
>OOFE01021141.1:29075-61358 GCA_900323365.1 Monocentris japonica | reverse complement strand
TGGGGAAAGGGAGAGAAAGAAAGAGAAAATTCTAGCTGTGCTTGTTGTGATAAATCATTTAGTTGCACAGTATCCCCTAACTTTGGCTCTGTTTGATCTTGATGGCAGTAAGATGGTGGTTTTGAAGTGAAAAACTCCAGAACTGCAGGTCAGGCTCTGGCAAAGCAGGGCCACTAACCCACACAGTGAGACAGGGTCATAATTTACACCCTGGTGGACAGCACCTAGCATTGGGGAGCCCCAAGCCTCCATCTGTACTATCTCAATCAGTGACAGATTGATGGGGCCTCTTATTCATCCAAACTGAGTGGATGCCTCTGCATAGATTACTTTACAAAAACATAGGTCTTCAATAGACAGGTCTCTGCACAGGTTCCTATGGTGAAAGTGTACTAATGCCACCATGAGCAAAGCAACAAAGAAAATTTATTACTCTTGATTAGATTAAGAGATCAGTGTGAGCACACGTAGACATTGAGCAAGGCCACTGAATTTGGTCTCTAAATCTGGACTCGCTTGCTTGTGAACACTGTGAACACGTTGTAGCTGTCAAAGAGTTTTCACTGTTAAGATTATTTAATTTAAGTTATTGCCCTATTACACAGTTACACATAAAACTAAATCTGAATAACAAACCAAATTCTTTCTGCATTCATTTCAGCATATGCATGCTTATCAGTGAACTAAACTACAATCGTGCCACTGTGATTCAGGTTTAACATTAACTTTTGTTGATTCTGTTCTCGTGCTTTCGAGAGAGTCTGCCGGAGGTGCTGTTATATCAAAATAAAGGCTACAGACAAAGGCTGACTTTTCAGTTGCCTTTTACACCACAAAATGACATTTTACAGACTGTTCTTTCAAAGCAAAAGCAAATAAACCAGAGGTGTGCTTTTTTCCAATCCTGTAAGATTTATCCCGCTAGGTGTCTGGTTTAACAACTCATAATCATTGAGTGGTGTGAGAAATCACCAAGGCCAGAGCAATCACCCAGTAAAGAACAGAGTAAGCTTCCTCTGTTTTTCTTAATTATTCATGCAACAGAGTTTCTCTTCTCCACTTTTTCACAAGTAAAAAACACCAATAAATAGCCATCAGGGTTCTCTAATTTATGTCTTCCTTAGTGGTACTATCAACCCTGCGGGCTACTTCACAGAAACAAAACTCTTAGCTAGACTGCTTCCACCTGGATCCATGCAAAAACTGTGCTTGAAACTGTTTCTGTGTCTTCATGCCCAGCTGTTTTAGCCTTCTAGCAATAGCAATGCGGGGGTAGGGGATAAGACAACCAAGAGAAAGCTTTCCTCCTCATGGGTTTGGCTACAAGAAAAAGGGGATGTGAAAGTGCCACTTCTGCTAACAAAGCACAGGGAGATATAAGTAGACTATTCATAGGACCCCCATCTGCACAGCTTTATATAGATGCACACAGCAAGACACAATCACAGTGTCTTTGACAGTGAACAGTTCATGACTCGGTGAAAAGGACAAGGGGCAAGCCTTGACTGCAATAATGATCTCAGCCATATCTATGTTTCCAGGGCCACTCAGGTGTAATCTTTACCTTGCAAAACAAAGAATGGTCAGTTTTCTGTGCACAGTCATGGTGAATTAATGGTTGCAGTTTATAAAGATCTTTGAGTTCTTATATAAGTTTTGTATTGCATGGATAGATCTATATAAAAAAAGAAAGAAGTGCTGTATGCATGCAGCTCCATCCACAAGCCTAACAGACCAGTGAGCACCGTTCCCTCTTTCCCTAGCAGCCAGCGGGGTGGAGAACAGGAACAGGGTGTGAGGAGAACCCACGCCAGGGGTGCCCATAAATCAGGGCCCTCCTGCCCCTAATGTCCACCAAGCCAACAGGGACTGGATGATCCAAATTCCTGGGGGTTAATTCACCAAGTCGCTCCCTAAATTTTCTCCTGTACACCTTTGCATCCATTCCTTTCAGCAACACTCAGGCATTATGAAAGAATGGAAAGCATACAACAGAGACGGAGCATATAGAGCAGGCGTGTAAAATCCTAGCTTCCCTGTTCATGCTAGTACTCTTTACGATGCTCTAGCAGTGTGCCCTTTGCACTTAAAACATTGAGGTTTGTGTTAACAGAGCAATTATAGCACTGAATGAACTTACAGCACACTATCATTAATCTATCCTCTATGACACAGATGCCCTTTAATCTCACTATCATAAAAGCACTTGTTCTGCAACTGAAACACCCTTTCCATAGCAATAGGACTGCCATAAATCCTGGCTGATTCCAACAAAAATCATCTTAGCAAGTGTAAAGTGTTACAAGAATCCCAGAAGGAAAGGGCACATCTGAACTACTGTCTTAGATTATCATAAACTATTGACTTAAACTGACTTTTAAGTGTCCCAATGAGTCCATAACATTGGAAAACACTATCAAGACATTTCACAGAGGTGTTATTATGTGCAACAAATGGGCTACAAAATAATTCAGAAGAAGGCCACTTTCAATAGCCTGTGTATCTCTGTGAGCTAATTTAACATTAACATTTGTGTTGGGCCAAAAGTCACATACAAAGCATACAGGCTCTAAATTTTGAATGAGAATAAGTGAAAAGTGAAAAGGTTAATAATGTGATTAATACTATTGTATAGTAGGCCTATTGATTTATTTAGATTGCATTATTGCATAATATGGAGTCTTTATACACTCACATATGGCTTGATATTTTCATCAATGCCTCTCTGAACGGCAATTAATTTAGAGTCATATTTGATACATGATTTGTAAAGTAATGTCCTTTGTTTGACTCTCCTTTCCCCAGCTGTATCTGCATCCCTTTTCGCCCACCCACACACTTCTGAGGAGGAGGCTGTAGAATGATCCAAAAACTGCTCTTATAACACAACTTCAGGACATTTCTCTGACTATACATTTTTATGTGTTGAGCCATTTCATCACTAAAATAACTTTGCATTTGTTGCCATATAAGTGCAGTGCTTCATTCAAACAACAGGAGATTCCATAGACTAGACTAACCTGAGACAGTGTTGTCGCAGCTTTTTGAAATCCTAAAAATGCTGTGATCAATAATATGCTTAAATGTAAAGATTGCAGGGCAGAGTGTAAGGATTGACCAAGCAGAGAAGATGTTGATTGCTTTAGTGTGTTTTTACATAAATTCAGCCTTTTCCATTGACGCCCACTATTAAATATGTAACTAAAACATTTAAACTAAAAGCTATTCAACTCAGTGAACGCCACAAAATTATTCTGTAGTAAAACATAATAGTATGAAGTCTATCATTGAAAAATATGATTTTACAGTATGTTCTGATGATATACTTTTTGCTATTTTCAATTCAGTATGTAGGATTACACCCATGATCTTTTGCTTATTTTCTTTACTTTAAATTGAAAAATACATTATTTTCTTATTGGTCTCGCATAATTCATGCAGTAACCTAAAATAATATAGGTCTGTGTCTTAAATGTCTTAAATGCCCGATTGTTATATAGAATAAAAAAACGTATAATAATAATAATAACTATTATTAGAATTAAATACTACCCTGGTATGTAATATATTTGAATGTAATTAGTTGGTCTGAAAGCATTTGTTCAGTGTTTTGGTAAAACACGATCAAACCATGACACACCCTGTAAAGAGTAAATTACCTCCTTAAAATCACAATAGTTGACACAAGGTTATTTTGCAGCCTACCAAATCAGAACTAGCCCATGGTAGGCTAAATCAATAATCAGTCTTGATCATAATCTCGGTGATTTCATCTTTGCTGTTCAAGTTATGGACAGACTATTTCATGCAATGGCGCAATAACCTTTAGCTGAAAATGGGATTATGCACTATATTTTTACACAGTCAACTAAGAAATGATTCAAGTAAAAGGATCTCCGGAAAGGCAAAAATCAATATAATTAACCTTTTTTACACTGCTGTCTACTTCTTAGTTTAAATTACATTGTCCAGGAGGCAATGAGAATTTTTTGGGGGGACGAAG
The DNA here is from genome assembly GCA_900323365.1 of Monocentris japonica. Classification (NCBI taxonomy): domain Eukaryota; kingdom Metazoa; phylum Chordata; class Actinopteri; order Trachichthyiformes; family Monocentridae; genus Monocentris; species Monocentris japonica. Next base: position 57,355 of record OOFE01021141.1, on the reverse strand, counting down.
AAGGCTGAGCTATACACTGATCACATGGACATGGAAAAAAATCTGATAAAGGATTTTACAAGATGTAATCGACAACTTATTATGTCTAAAGTGGTAGTTACAGGTTGTATAAAGCAACACAAGTTTATCAACCATGCCTACCGGTCTGGTCACGGTTCGACACTGTGCCGCCGATGGCATTTATGTAACTTTTAGCTGAGTAAAGGTCTGCAAGTACACCAGACATCTGCGAGTGAGGATCTGTCGTTACGCACAATACAAACGTTGAGCGTCAAGGAGTGAAGAGTTACAGTTAAACACAGACCTTGGTGTGCTTGATCTCCGGGTTGGGCACCGGCGAGGGCATCAGCTGGAGGGATGCCATGAGAGCAGCGGGGTCGCTCTTCACTTCTCCAGGCATCTCGATCTCACTGGAAGTCATCGCGTCTGTCTCCGCTCGTCTGCTGCGCGTCTGGGTTTTTTCAACAAATTTCTGATTGGGACTATGGATTCCTTCCTGGGTTTATAGCCAGGTGTCAGCCGCGGTTCATTTTCATTGGGCAAAGAAAAGGGCTGTCCTTTTGAAAATTAAATCCGCACATTTACATAAACGACCTCAGCCATGCGTGTTAAGGAGGGGAAACACATCCACCCCACCCACCCCACTCTCGACGCACTAGTTTTAGTTCCCACTCTTTTCACTTTCTAACACTTGACATTTTAAAAATTTTTAAGGAATTTGGTATTTTGTCAAAGACTATATAAAACACTGAACTCAGTGTTTTAAGCCTATCTAATTAATCGTATAGGCTACAAACAAAGTCAGTTTCGTGTTGATTGATCAAGGATGGAATTTCATAGAATTATCTTCAATTATAAATCTCATAATTGCTCTCAGGCTGTCCATACGCTAAAAGTAGCCTATGACCTTCCTCTGTTTATTAAGATCACATGTTTAATAAGTTTTGCGACGTTTATAAGTGACCATTTTGGTGAAATAATAACTGTTTAAAAAAGCTAGTGAAGCAATACCATTGTCTACTATTAGCATGCATCTGTACTGAATGTAAACACACATGCTGGCACTATGTTATTTCACTTTTTTGCCTTGGTTGGACAAACGACATGAATTTGTAAAACTACTTTGCTCTGTTTGCCACAATTAGCGTTTATCTGCTCGCCTAATACAACTTCCCCACGGTCTAGGGTGTTATGTGAATGTGGACTAACGCTTGCCACTATTTCCTAGTGTGTTGATGAGAGAGATCTGTCCCGCAGGTGATAATTCCTTCTAGCACCTCCTTTAAACCTCTCAATAAACATTCGCCATTTAACTGGATGAGGCTGTCTCTGCAAACTAAAGGAATTAGCCAAAGCCACACATATATTAACACATCGACAACAACTGCGTATCCTCAAACATTCATGAAGTTATTCAGGTACTTAGATAAATGGCCGGCCAGTAGTTACGTCTTATTTAAGTCTTTGACATACTGTTTTTCCATGAACATCAGAAAAGCACATCTGTGATAGGCTATGAATTCAAACTTGTCTGATGTTAAAAAAGCAAAGTGGAATCCAGTGAAAATGCATTTTCCACTCTGCCAATGGGACAGGAGGAATACCATTTCTAATTTTAATGCAGGGTTATTAAAATCCTATCAGAATAATCTTGGCAACCTAAGGCCTAGCGGAAACGTCTAATAGCTTCTTACATTTTGGATCTAATCTGAGTCGCTTGACAGGACAATAGAGTGTAGAGACAGATGTACGCCTATAATTTGCAATTCCCCGGAGGATGCTTTTTCTCCATCACCACATCACCCTTTTTTCACAGCATGGGCGACACTCTCAAAGTGTCTGTTTCACATCAAAGGGGACATGCCTGAAAAAGTGACATTGATTAATGTATTCAAAACATCCCATCCTCTCCCTGTCGCCTCACCTTTTCACAAAGCACAGTGAACGGAAGATAAGACAAACCGGGAGACAGTGACAAACTTCAGTCAGCAATTCAAATGTATTCATTGAGCTCCCTCTGTCGGACGAACTGTGTCTTTTACGGGCTAAATGGGATGGTGGCATGAGGTGATTACATGATAACTACAAATAAACTACTCATAAACTACTAAATGTCATGGCATGTCATGATGTGTGACCTCTCCTGTGTGACCCGCAGCAAAGGTTACCGGTTCAAATCGGAAATTTGTGAAAGGGTTAGACAAACCTTCTACAAACTTTCATACGTTGTGAAAAAGAAAAGGGAACTTCTCAAATGCAAGGAGGTCAGGGAACTTGATTGCCCAGTAAGAGCTTTTAGAAGATATGGAGAGAGAAGAGAAGCATTGGGAATAAAAGCTGACGACGACTGGTTGAAGTTTGTGCAGAAAGAGAGGGTGTTTGGAGAGGAGAATTGTGATTTCTATCGGTTACTTTAACAACAGCTGAAGGACCCAACCCTAAACAACAGGGTAAACCTGCCTCAGACAGCAAACCACGGGAGTGACACTGTTCAAGGACCAAGTTGTCAATTTTAAATTCTGATATTTTCTTATTTCTCATTTTTATATTTGTCTAACAAACTCTACACGGCCCCAAATGGATGGAAAAATAAAATAAAATAAAGGGATGAAATAGCTAAATAAAGAGAGATAAAAGTCATGATAAGTTATTACATTGGACTGATACCCCGCTCTAATTAAAGCCTCCTATTAAATTTGCTTTCAATATAGCTCAGTCTGTTTTACTGTGTTTTTACTGCGAAGATAGTTTTATATTCCTCATTCAGTGATGTTTTTTCGACCTGCAGTATCATTTCAACTATTCAAGGAGATTGTTAAACATATTCATAATCAGGGGCGAATGGAAAACTGTCTCCAGCTTTTAGTTTTATTTATTTTTCACTTGAATCGTTTTCAGTGTCTGTACACAATTTCCCCAATAAACTACTTTTCCCAGTTTTTGCTTGCAGGTTTTTATTTTAGGAGCCGTTTGACAAGAGTTTAATTCCAAAATGAGATGTGCACCATTTGAAACTCTGACGAAATGATAGTTAGCAAATAGGAAAACTAATTATAGATTACTAGTGAAGTTTTTAAAGCTAATTTGAGCCTCATTTGAACACTATAGGTGAGACAATCATCTGTTTTTTTAAATTGAGCAATTAGGTTACATTCTTTTTGTGGAAAACAGGTAGATAGCGTTCTTGGAATGAAACCCATCATAACCTGAAAAGGTTTCACAAAATAAACACTAACTACTAAACTACTTAAGTCTGGTGTCTATCCTCCCTTGCCTGCATAGTTTACATTTTATATTCCACAACTCAGATTCGCTTTTGCTTTGAATGGCCAATAAAAAACTAACTACTTCAACAAAATAATAAACTGAACTCCAAAGTAACTGAAATACGTTTTTACACGGCAGGGCTGATTCAGGATGCTGGGTGTTTAGGTACATTAAAGCACAGCGTTAGCTCTAGACTACATAACACAAAGAAGCTAAATTATAGTATGAGTTTCTTTGCACCTACTTTCTCTGATTGAGAAAGCGATAGTTGGTTTGTGATTATGATGGGGTACTGGTGGTGGTGATGGGTAGACTATTAGTGAGGGCATGTTTCACATCTTCTTTATTCGCCATTTCATTTTGCTTACCCATAACGAAAAACCACCATATTCCTACTGAGAGCTTCTACAGGCCTAGTGGGTTTATTGTGACCGTAACGTAGGCCTACTTTATGGTACTAATCTCTTATGCTTTTACTGCTATTACTATATGGTTTTCTGTGGTATTGTATTGTGTGATAACGATATTTTAAGGTTTTGCTCGGTATGTATAGTACCCTTTTATCCTTTTAAAATGCACAATGGGATTACTGTTCTGTTTGTGTCACAAAGGCGCGCGATTCATTCGAGTGAGTCTAGATTACAACATTGTAATTTTCCCAATCTGAAACACCATGTTCAGAAACTAGACCCCTTGTGGTTATGACGGGAAAATATGAAGAGAAAGCAGATGAGAAACGATTAACGGGCATGTCAGCCTGCTGAGGGCAGCGAGTGGGAGGCGGCTTGCCTATACAGACAATCACACTCACTCATACTTCTCAGCTGTTTGTTCTGGACGGAGTAAGACATCAAGGATCTGTAGAAATATGGAGCTTGAGAGCAAGAAAAAACTAAAGGAAAAATTTGGCCTGAGGCAGGACTTCATCAAAGAGTTCTTGGCTGAATTTCTGGGGATATTCGTCCTAATAGTGAGTACCTTCTGCACCTGTCAATAGCCGGTACTATAATAAGGTGTCACAGCGAGTCTCGCGGGACATTAACTGCTGTCTTCTCTATGTCTCGGTAAACCGATGATTCTGTTGAATAGTATAATCTGAAAATCATGTATATTCTCTTTGATGTGCCCATCTATAATTTCTTTCTGACAAAGACTGCTTTGAAAACCTAACAAGACGTCAGTGACACGGGACTGTTTTTCTTCCTCATCCAACTCATCCAAACTTGCATTTCAAAAGAAATTATAAACATTATAAATGTCAGTCATTGTCGTCCGACATAAACAATTATTAATCTATGGGAGATTATTTAACTAGACAGTAAATAAAATGTATCAGATCACCAAGTTTACTTCTTAATACAAGACTGGTAGTTCTTTTGTTGTTTTGTGTGTTTGTCTTTCATTCCTTTACAGAAGTGTCTGTTTTTCAGTTGTCAGAGGTTTGTAGTCTGGACTTGCCATCTGCCTGTCACCTCTGAGCTCCACCTGTCACCTCTCTCTCTGAGTGGAGTTGTTTAATAGGACTGTGTTTCAGCGATGCCATAACAGTGGAGTAATCCAGCCTTCACAACAACCACAATTTATTTCTGGATGAAGGCCTTACTTCCCCCATTTACTGAATAAGTGGGAGATTCATTATTTTCCAAGTCTCAAATTGGACAAATTGTCTATGGCAGTTGAAGGTTGTTGGTGAACAAGAAGTGTAGTGTTAATGGCGGGTATAATTGGAATGATTAAAAACAATGAGCCTTTCTACCTCAACCCAATGTTTTCCTCTGTGTTTTTGTCCTTGCCTGTCTGTTTGTGTCCCAGCTCTTTGGATGTGGGTCGGTGGCCCAGACGGTGCTGAGCAAGGGGGCTCTAGGGGAGCCCTTGACTATCCACATTGGCTTCACTCTGGGAGTCATGATGGCTGTTTATATGGCAGGGGGTATATCAGGTAAAAAATAACAATAACACACACTTTGTATGCACACATTCTTTTTTTTTTGTATTTTGTATTTTGTACATTCTTGTGATACTGTTATGCTGCTGCAATCCCAGAATTTCTCCCCAGGGATCAATACAGTATCTATCTATCTATCTATCTATCTATCTATCTATCTATCTATCTATCTATCTATCTATCTATCTATCTATCTATCTATCTATCTATCTATCTATCTATCTATCTATCCATCTATATCTATATATATATATATCTATCTAATAGCTCACACTCAAATTGGGTTCAAAAACTTGGGCAGGTAACAAAGGTCATCAGTCATTGCTTGTTTGTGGTGGGACGCTTTATCTTATTGTGATCTTTGCCCATGTATGTCTGGCCTTCTCTTTGCTCTTGGCTGCTAAACAAAGCAGCACTACAGCAAGCAAGTTATTCTGTGTCACTGTTACCTCTGTCTATAACTATCAAATTCTGCCAAAAGAAAGCTAACAGTTTCATCATCACAGCTAATACTTTCATCATGGATCAATGACACCATTGCATTAGCTCAAATATACAGTGATGGACTGCATAGACCAATGTAGGTCATTGTTGCGATGTTACATAATGGAGCATGTTCAATTTATAGCATCATATATACATCACAGTGTACTATGCTTTCTGCTCCTGAAGGCAAGAACTACTGGTGCTCAGGGCAAGAATAAAAAAAACATTGGTTTGGACCAAAGAGAACTAATACTGTTTTGGTTACACTCCCATAGACTGCTTTTCACTAACAGTGGCATAAGTGTGCAGGCTAAAGGCTGGAGGTGTTGCATCCCTAATGTCCAAAGGGGACTTTATTGGGTGCATTCCATTGGGATTACAACAAGGAGAGCCCTCTGTGTTTTGCCAGCAATGATAGGGAAGGAATCAATTCTAAATGTCATAGCGCCCTGTATGGCCTCTTTCATTATGTCAAGCATTGTTGTCATTTAAAATTGCCAAGGTAATTTTAGTGAAAGTACATTTTTTAAGTGAAACAACATCATCTAAGAGATTATCTAAATTTTGTTATATGAGACAAATTGAGTGTGCCTACGAGCTTTAAAACTCCATGCTGGCAGACTTTATATCTCTAGCCAAGCAGTTCTGGTGAAGGGCAGTTCTTCCTTCCCTACAGCAGCTCACAATATATCACAGAGTTTGGACACTAATATTTGTGGTATTTTTGGAGAGATTTGTTGGTAGAGAGATGTTATTGTGGGTTTTTCATCTCCATCTTACTGTGTAGCATGGCTATTCTGATTTTTCTGACTCATGTAACAGTGGTATATCCCTCCCTATGTTTAATGAAGGGGACTGAGTTATAAATCCTCAGAAGAATAGCAGTTAATATATAAACTGGAGTGCCTTTGCTGCATGACTGGGCCATTCAACCCGGGGTCCATGAAACAGTGGGAAGCCTCCACACTGTTCACTGACATCTCTGATGATCATCATAGGTATTGGACTAATGAGCTTTACTGGGGCATGGGTCTCCAGAGAGGAGGGGGGTCAGGTGTGAGAAGCCCTGCTTTGTAGGCTTCCCTGGCAGGCAGGCCCCATACAAGAAGAAAACACATTTGTTTTCGCTGTGTAGCCTCAGATTTTAAATGACAGCTTAACGTAAGTGTGACACATCATGGTCACTCTAATGACCTGCAGTCTACGCGTGCCTTAAGGAGATTCAGGCAGATTATGTCAGATGCAATTCGGACAGGCAGTTTCAGCTGGCTGTCGTGGTCAGTGTTTGTGAACAGGATGGGGAGATTAACAATGGGCGCATGGCTGACACCCCCCATTGGTGTTACCCCAGTGAGGTCAAAGCCACGATCCCTGAGTGTTAAATAAATGACCCCTCACTGCCAGCATAGTCGAGTAAGATTTGGCTGGAATGTTTTCAAACATTAGTAGCCCTAGCTAGAATGTTTTATAATAGGCCTCGTCTGAATGCACTCAAACTCCAGGTCTGTTGTTTGAGAACTGCCTGAGAACTGTGATGATCAGTGATCACCAATGGATATGAGTACCAGAACTGAACAACCAGCCGACCACACACCCTGTCACCTAAAGTACATTTTTATCCATTTAACCCAGCGTACCCCATCTTGTAACAAAGGCAGACACTTCAAGAGATTTTTGTCTGTTTTTGCTTTTGCTTTTGAGTTATGACTTTTGCTACATTTTTATGTCATCACCATTTTTGTTGTTTTACCCCACTTTGTAAAATATGTCACAGTTCTAATTGCCCTTTTAATAAGTTAAATTTGATTTTGCTCAATTTGCTCCAGGGGCTCACGTGAACCCTGCAGTGTCTCTGGCTATGGTGATCTTGGGCAAGCTACCTGTGAAGAAGTTCCCTGTGTATGTGGTGGCACAGTTCCTGGGGGCTTTTGCTGGATCTTGCGCTGTCTATGGGTTGTATTATGGTGGGTATAGTGTAAATGTCATTACTATCCTGTGGCCAGAACTGCATTTGATTTAAAAAAAAAAAAATGGAAAATGGAAACAAATATCATAGAGTCAGAGTCATACCTACTATATGTACATACTCTCTCCCTCACATAGAACACACACACAAAAAACATATGTACACAGAGACACAGACATACATACACCAATAATTACATAAATAGTCCTTTGGTATAGCATGCTATAGTGATGCCTATAATACGCAGCATGTCTAGCTTTATTGTCTTTTTCCACAGATGCTTTGATGGACTATACCAATGGAGAACTCTCTGTTACGGGTGTGAATGCCACAGCCAACATATTTGCGTCCTATCCTGCCAAACATCTCTCAGTCCTAAATGGGTTCATAGATCAGGTAAAGTAAGTATTTGTGATGCATTGCATGTGTGAGCATGTGTTTAATGCAGTCATGGGCATAAAATTAGAAAGCATAAATGAACAGTGAATTGTTTGCTGAAGTATGAACAATACTGCTCTGATAGTGAAAATAATTGCCATCTGTGCTGAATACCCAAGAGCCGAGCATGGATGTGATAGTTTGTGTTTTTGTGAGGGGAAAGGGGACATTAAGGGGTCAAAGTAGAATTTGTAATTTAACTATTAACCAAATTCTACAAATAAACATTTTAAATTATAGGTTTATTTGTTGTTAATGTGTGACATAGATGAAGAGTATTCGTTGATAATGGCAGGACATGGTCGTTTCAAAATATGCAGCCATATGGGGGTTATACTTTAAGCTGCCTTATACAGCCTTCAACCAGGGGAAAGGGGAAGCCCCATAATAAGCCCATAATAAGGGGTCACTGCAGCAACTGAAGTAACTCTATGAGTCACTATGCATTGGTGTAACTATGAATTATGTGAATGCAATTGATGTTATAATTGACTGATGCTTATTTCTGTGCAGGTAATTGCAACTGGTGCGCTGATCCTGTGCATCCTAGCCATCACTGATGGGAAGAATATTGGTGCTCCGAAAGGCATGGAACCTCTATGTATCGGCCTGATCATCATGGCCATTGGAGTGTCCATGGGCCTGAACTGCGGCTATCCAATCAACCCTGCACGAGACCTAGGCCCAAGGTTCTTCACTGCTGTGGCTGGGTGGGGCATGGAAGTATTCAGGTAATTTACCATACCCTTCACTGACATAGAAAAACAGGAATGTTTACAGATATAAAATAACTTGACCCCTCCTAAAGTAGAGTGAAAAATAGCTCAGCCTTTTGCTAAAGGGTAGGCCTATGGGTTGGTTGGATGATGGTGGAACGGGCTGCACTCTGACTCTGACTAACTTTAGACCCTCAGGCTCCTTCTGACACCTCTGCTGTTTTTGAAGACAGGGCTGGTAGGTTTACAGTGGGTCAGAAGTGATTAGCCAGAATGTGACTATGCTTCCATCAGCATCGATGGGGGAGACCAATGGAGGCATACATGGCTTGGGGTAGAGATGAGTCTTGCTGCCCCAACAGGAGTAGGTTATGTGTGATATGCTCTGAATCCGCCACATTTGAGGATACATATATGAAGAGTTTCACATTTAATATGCCTTCCACTAGCTGTACAGTCAGAAGAACATCCTCTGGTTGTGGCTGATTGAGAATTGTGGCATGAAGAGCATTTTTCACAGACAGATGTGTGGTCGATTTGGCAGGTTGAACTGAAAGGCAATCCTTTGGTCAGCAAACTTCTCTTGAATGGAGAGGTCCAGTAAATCATCCAGGAAACAGTAAAGGTTTCCTGGATGCACCATACACGTTGGTCCCATGGTTACACAGATTACACAGAAAAGAAATGTCCAGCAATAAGGAAAGGATAGACTATGTCAAACAATAGAGAATTTAAAGGCCCTCCATACCATGTAACTCAGTGACCTCAGTGTAACTCAACAATTAACAAATACATAGGAAATAAACGATCACCCAAGTGGGTCTTTTCTATATACAGTGTTACAAGAATGTAAGTATAATATTTATTCATGCCTTTTGCACTTTTTGTTGGATTGTTTGTTTTGGCCTCCATAAACTTCAACACCCAGTACTAAATGGGGATTAACATCTGAAATATGCATGATATTCTGCCTCTGAAAAACTGGAGGAGGAAAGCCCTTTCTTGAGCATGCCAACTGCCTGAGAGAGCAAGAGGCACATCATGCTGCTGCTGCTCTCATACCCACTAATCCCTGGGAGCTACAGTAGATGTGTGATGTGAGAAACCAGGGACCTCTCTCCTACCCTACAGGAAGAGCAGACGTTTGTAGCTCCATCTCTGCTCTCCTGACAATCTGAATTAATATTTCAATGATCACGTGTGTATTTCCTGCATTTTGGAAGAAGGTTCTGGGATGTAAGTGAACAAAGTGAGATTCTATGCACATAAATATAAAATATTCAGTGCTACATGACTGAAATGGCACAATTGTATGTTCTTCAGGCTCTTTCTCTCTCTTTTTCTCCCCCACTCATCACAGCTGTTCCTGGTACCATTTGTTTTTATCTAGATAAAGTGTAATATTTTAATTGGTTTTGGAAGTACACAAATACAAATTTTTTACTCATATAATATAACATATAATATAATCCATTCATTCATGCATAAATGTCAGCAGAAGTTAAATCACCCTTAACGTTTACCTAAGTTACTTTTATGTGTATCCTAGGTTACTCTCATGGATTTGTATCAATGGATTCAAACACTCCATCTGAGCTGAAGTATTCCAGTATTGAGAGATTTTGTTATGGCAGTGACATTACATCACCAGTGATATATAATTTGTCTAAAGTGTCCCAATATCCACACTTCCCTGTTAATTAGCTTGAGATATTTTATATATCTAAAATCCTGGAACCTCCACTTTGAGATTGAGTGTAGAACGCATATCAAGCGTTAAGTAAAAGTATTCATGATAAATGTTTATGAATATCAGAAGTAAAAGTACGTCAGTGCTTGGTAACGCTCCGTCTTGTCATGTATGTTATCGTCTGTATGTAAAAATTTTATGTCCTCATCAGAATCAGAATCAGAATGGGGGTTTATTGCCAAGTAAGTTTACACATACAAGGAATTTGCCTTGGTCTGATGGTGCAACATTTAACAGAAGAAAAACAAGTCAAAAATATAAGAAGGAACAAGTCAAAAATCTAAAATCTAAAAAAAAAAAAAACAAATTCACATAATAAATTATAAAAAAAATTGGTTTCCTTCCTCAGTATTCAGGTTATCTCCTTGCCTCTAATTTGAAAATAAAAGAGAAAGGAAAAAAAGTCCTTTTGGCCTCATCGGGCTGTGATCTCCAATATGCATTTGAGTGGATTGCTGCTGAGTGTGATATGGTCAGGATGAGGATCAGCACCTCCAAATCTGAGACCATGGTTCTCGCCTGGAAAAAAGTGGCCTGTCCCATTTAGGTGGGGAGTGAGCAGCTGCCCCAATGGAAGAGTTCAGGTATCTCTGGGTTTTATCAATAAGTGATTGGAAAAGGGATCATGAGACTGACCTAGCCCCACGTGTCCTGGGTCTACCTCGGGATCTCCTCCCAGTCGACCATGGTCACTATATTAGCAAAGTGGTCTTTAACTGGCTTCTCTCGATGCAACTCGACTCTGAGGTTCTCCCAGATTACTGAGCTCCTCACATTGTCCTGTCTCTCATTCTTTCAGTCGTTACCCAAAGCTTATGACCATAGGTGAGGGTCAGAAATAGGGAGTTTGTAAAAAAAATAAAAAATTATTAAAAAAAAAGAGAAAGAAAATTCTGTAGAGCGCCATGTAAATATTCCCTGAATTCAGAGTTTCAAAAGGCAGAACCATTCAAACGTGAGCTGTACCTATGAGTGGTGAAGTGATGAGTGGTGAACCTAGGCTAGTAAGAAACTCTCTGAGAACTATTTTTAAACATACATCAAATCTTTATTTTTGTGAGTTAGTAGAGGGCATGTAGATATCACACAGTGAAAAAGCAGACCTGAGAATAAAAGTTGTTTAATGCATTTGAGTATTTGGAAAAAAAACATGAGGAGTACTTGATTCATCTAATCTTGCAAATGATGATTCTGCTTTAAAGGCTGTTTTAATTGTTCAAATCGTTGAGACCATACTGAAATACATTTTGCCAAGGTATGCTACAAAGGCAGAAAAAAATGGAAAGTGGTCTAATGGAAGACTAGCTACTGGACAGGTACAGTATCTGACTCCCTCAACTCCCCATACCGTAGCTATAACTCTCACCAGATGTCTCATATGAGATTACACATATATAGTCAAGATTAGTTTGCTCTAATGCATATATACTGTATATGCTTTTGGTACTGTCAGGTTTACATCATGCATACAGTAAATCTTACTTAATCTGTTAGATTCATGGCATAAACACAGTTTTGTAATCATAATGCTGAGAGAAATGCATCAAGTGAGATTCACATGTCAAGAGAAATTCAGCGAAAAAGTGAAGCATTTGGAAATTTCTGTCTTCTATATTAAAATAACATACATCCCAGGTAGAGGATTTATTTACTGCAAATCACATTTCTTCAAGTAGGAAGTGTGAAGAGTGGCACTTGGCTCCATATTATGTCCAAATGGCGTCAATGTGACCCAGTGTCTGTCTGTCGTCTGGCCTGATCATCTTAGCTGTGGCCGTAGATTAAAGACTATAATCCAGCAACCTTCCTCCCATAGTCTATATCCACTTCCTGAATGCTTACTGGAGATAAAGACGACCTGCTCAGACACTTATTTACTTTCCTGCCTGTGCCAGGGTGCGTCAGCTCTGTTCATTTACCTGCAGTAACAGCTCAAAACAGTCACAATGGCCAGCAGGACTCAAATCTCCTTCTGGCAGAGTAAAGGGATCCTTCTGAGGTCAAGTAGATCAAGCAGACTGTCGAGTGAGAATGAGGACATATGCAGTAACACAGAGAGCTCCTTGGGGTTTTACTGTAATCTGGGGTAATTACTTATCATTATAACTATCCCCAAGTAAGATGTTAGTAACATCTTTAAGCATAACACATACAAACAGATTGGAGGTGTACTTTATATACTTCACTGAAATAAAGGGGATTAGAACGGAGAAGTAAGGTAAGACGAAGTTAAGATGTAAAACGTTTTTTCAATTATATTGTTGTTTATTTGTATTTTCTCATTTAAAGGATACTGCAAAATGATTGCAAAGAAATTGAGCATGATTAGTTTCTTATGATGCAATTTAAAAAAGTTTAAAAGTACTGAGCTCTAATACTGTCTTTGATATAAGGTAAATAGCTGAATGTGTGTGTGCCTGTGCTCTTGTATCTGCAGTGCTGGGGGTTGCTGGTGGTGGATTCCTGTGGCAGGGCCCATGGTGGGTGGAGTGCTGGGGGCTGCCATATACTTTTTCTTCATTGAGTTGCACCACCCTGAGCCGGAAAAACAGGAGGAGAACAACGTCAAGGACAAATATGAAATGATAACTATGAGTTAAAGGAAAGAACAAGGGCTGCAAAGCAACAAAGTCATGGCAGCTGTCACCCCTTCTCGCCCTCAACAGGCAACAATGTTGATCTAAATGAAGCAACTCACATTTCGCCCCTCAGAATTCTCCTTCGTTATTTTGAGAATTTACATTTGATAATGTTTTAATACAAGATGTGCATCACAAATCATATGAGGTATTTAATATTAGTAACATATATTACCTAAATAACTTTAATCTGATAGTCATTTAGAAAATATGCATGAATCCTTTGTGAAGATGAAGTTTAAAAAGTGATTGTCTTTGTCTTTGGATTTTCAGCCCGGGACATTCTGTCAAATCTAAAAATAATGAACCTGCTATATTATAATAATTCATTTTGATATAACTTCTCTATCCAATATCTCAGGTATGTCCACTAATCCCATGACGTCATGTATGGAGAGTCTCTTCTGCATGATAGTTAAAACGTATTCTCCTATTTCCTAACTGGGATATTCTCTTCTTGTTAGACATATTTGCAGTTATACTTTTTTAATACTTTATACCTAACAAACAGGGGCATTAAATACATTGAGCTCATAGGAAACAGCTGCTAAAATATAATAATGATAAATAATGATGATAAATATGATAATGTAGGAAATACATTTTTAGCCAATGTGCTATGTAATGACGTGCTTCGTGGAGAGTTACCTCCTCTGTGTCACTTCACTCGTTTAATTGTCATAGGTGTGTGACTTGCTCCCTCTGCAGTGCAATTTCCAATCACTGCATGTGTGTAAATACACAGCTATTGACCTGTGCCCTGACATGCCAATCTTGCTTTCTCAAAAGTAGATTTGAGAATACAATGCAAAGAAAATCAGCCTTAAAGGATTATACCAGTGTTGCTCAGCTCCATTATTTGTCTGCTATTTCAAATCCACCTGTTGTCCAGTGCATACATGGCATTGTGACATCTAAAGTTGTTTTGTTGTGGCTTTGTTGGATTATGTAGTTGCAGTACTGGTTAAAAAACATCCTTGTTAATGGAAAGCCATGATTCATCATAGGAAATTTAAGTATCTGTTTTCTGCAGAGAGTTTTCTTGTTTTTTCAGACAATAACTTTTGTAAATGGCAGTGAATTCCTGGATAAGTAATGTTTGAATGTGCATGCATGAGGAACAATATGCAACTGCTGGCTATAATTGTTTACATTAGAAACTCTTCCAAGCTTGGCCAGGGATGAGGAAAAAGTAGAAGAAGATATACCAATGCATTTGGCTTGATTTTGGCTTGGCTCCACGTCTGCAGTTGGTGCTGACTTAGGTCACGTCGTGATGACGACATCAGTAGATGACATCATCACGACGTGACCTAATATGAACACTGCCTAACTCCTAACAACCAAGCTATTCAAATGGTAATTGACAATTGGTAATGTAAACTAGAGGTGTGGTGGAGGAAAAGATCCAAGAGGTGTAAAACACTGCTATTTTCCTTTCATAAATGTGGTTTGAGTTGTTATACTCCTGTGTATACTCTGAGCGTAGATCTGTGAATATGTCAAGAGAAACACAATACAATGGTATGACTTATAACATGTATCTTACCCAGCATGGAATAAGGGATAATATCCTGTAGGTACCGTATAGTCCACTGTGAGATATCGTATTTCACCCCATTGCTCACTGGCTTATGTTATGTCGATATGTATATTTGTTTATATTGTTGTTGTCAATTGAAGAGGGACTTTGTGAGACTATACTGGACTATACTGTATGTTTTTTAGCACCAGGAGGGTGATGTCACTGATAGGATATTTGTCTTTCTGCTGTGATGCTGTTTATTCCAGGGTGAACATGGGGTATATGTATCCTCTATTCCTAGAACTGCTTCCACCAAACCATTGACACCTTGCACACCCATTGCATTTCAAACCCTGTGGCTTACCTTTGAACTAAAATGTATATTTATGTTACAACTGTTGAACATATTTGTTACTCTAAATCCATCCACTTCCTTGTTATTGACGCGGTTGTATTTTGCTACTTATCCAGTGCTTTCACTTCTACTGTTAATGTCCTGAGTTGCAATTTGTAAGGATTAACTTTAAAAAAGATCTTTTTTGCTATTGTTTTATGTTGCTTGTTTTATGTTGCTTTTTGTAAGGCACTTGTCCAAAAAAAAATCTCAAAGATTGTCCCACTATAACAGGAATGCATACAATTTTAAAAGAAGAGAATTATAAAAGCTTATGTAAGATCATGGAGAATGGATTAGGCCCACTGGTCTCAAGGCGCTTCCCCAGAGTGCATCCACTCTTTGCCATAAATAATAACCTAGCCTAGCATTATGTAAGTGGGCCATACCATCTCTATGAATCCTTTGCTTATGAAATATAGGTTGAAGTATTCCTTCAATTTCTACCTTAATTCGTCCTCACAGAATTTGATATATTTTCTCTAAATCTGAACATGATACAATGGTGTATGTGTATGTTCATAGTCATAGGCAGTTAGTGACTGCCATCCCCGTTCCCAGGCACAGAGACAAACACACACATGCTCTCACACACACACACACACACACGCACGCACTGCACGCACATGCACGCACATGCACGCACACGCACGCACACGCACACGCACACAGATAGTGTTTGGAAAAGCAAAGGTTCATGATGTTTACTCTTCCAAGATGTTCAACTGCAGATTTGACATCACACATTGAACAGTGACTTTAAACCTTTTGGTGCTGCACTAAAATAGCAGCTACAGGTTGTAGCGAAAATGTTTACAGCCTTAAGTGCTATTCTGTTAATGCTTCTTTACAATTTAGTACAATTTTTAGTAAACAGGAGGATGGACTTGATGGACACACAACTGAAGCCTGAGCTGACTATGACTAACTATGACTATCAAATTCTGTGAGGATGAATTAAGGTTGAATTACAAACAATACTGAAGGAAAACTTCAACCTATATTTCATATGAGCAAAGGAGTCATACAGATGGTAGGCCCACTAACATAATGCTAGGCTAGGTTATTATTCATGTCAAAGAGAGGATGTGTTTGAACCCATTTTGGACTGAGAGGCATTTCCAGCATTAACAGAAAGTTCTCTATAGGAATATTCCTGAGGAGATCGGGCTTGCTCAAGGTAGTGTGGCCGTAAGCAAGTTCTCTTTAGGTCTATTCCATCAAAACATCTATGAAAAAGTCAGTAATGCTTTATTAAAAGACTCTTTGAACCCTTTGAGAGCTGCATTGAGATAGCGTGGCATCAGTTGCATTAGTAGGACAGACAACATTTTTGAATGACTGTTAAAAGGAAATCTTCTTATAACAGTCTAGATATGAAGTGTATGTATATGTATATGTAAGTGTATATATATATGAAGTAACAAGTACAGGTGTGGTATCATTAAAAAAGTAAAAAGAAACACTAAGGATCTCTATATGTGTACTGTGTCTACACAAGAGATTTCCACTTACACTAGGGTTCTTGAGACAATCTTGTGAAATGTAGATGGTAGACATTACCTGTACAGTTAAATGTCCTTGATTGAAGATACTGAACACAGATGCTACAACGTGTCCTGGCACTGGACCAAGACAAATGACAGCAGTGCTCTGCACATTAGCAGCCAAGTCCAGGTTGATCAATAAACTCCTCAAATGTTTCTTTGAAATCTCTGGTTTCTGGAAATTCACAATTCAAAAAAATGAGTTCCAAATGTCATACTGTAATAAAGTGCCAGTTTTCATCTGTTTAGATAAGTTTAAAGACACATTGTACTAATGTTGAGAAATCCCAGATCTAGTTCTGCTATAGCCAAGGCTATAGCCAATCAAATTTTGACTATAACCTCTTTATTGGCCACAAATGGGTAGCTCTCCCGTATAATGCAACAATGGAGAGTGAGACTAAAAGCACATAAGAACATGAATTCTCAGGCAGAAACACTGTCACTGAAATCTGACACTATCAGCACATTCTACCAGATTCAGTCCACACTCCTACCTCTGCCCTTTCATAATCTTTTGAAACTATGCAAAGGGCCCACAGCCAATCACAACAAGACCATATCCCCCTTATCCATAAACCACTACTCCTGGTCTTCCCCTGTCTTTCAGTGCAGTACAGTACAATGTGTGCTCTGCTATTCTTTGAAGACTTTTAAGACTTCCATAGGCAAAGGGTTTCACCTTCATTAGATTTCCCCATTGGGACTGCTAACCTGCTCTCATCTGGGAGAGGTGTTGGTTCGGAGGGATTAGCAAAGTGCTTGTGTTGACAGAGACACCATGGTTGTGGTCAAAATCCTGTGTTGCTTACTGCTCACATATCACCTGAGCGAGGGGAAGAAAATCAAGGGAAGCAGAACAGGTGAGTGAATTATCCCACAAAAGTTAGATACAACACGTTGTTTTTAAACTTGACTGCCTTTATATATTAATATGAAAACACTACATTTGAATCTCAAAGATACAAACCAGAATGTATTTGACCATCTATATTTGTGGTTATGTGTATGTATGTTCTTGAAGAGTTTGACTTGTAGATTGAAATAAGCCTCAACTCATCATAACTCACAATACAGGTCTTTACTCAGTTTTTAAAAGCACTATTAATATAAAATGAGCTTTAACAGTCTCAATACACATGTAAAACTCTGTCACAGTCGTTATATCAAAAGCTCAGACAATACATTTCAAGCTGAAAATGTCTTGAAGCCATTAAATCAAGATGTAATTAAAGCCAGTCTCCTTGTGACAGTTTTCCAACAGGGGGTGCCATTCTGCAATTACAGATTGGGCTTTAAACAAGCCGTCCAGTAGTACCCTATGGTGCATGTTGCTGAAGATGTAGTAGACATAACAGGATGGTAGTAGTCAAAGCTTTATGCTGGTAGGAAGTCAGTCAGTTGAGTTTTTTTCTTTTGCAGCTTTTGACCCATGCTACTTAAATCGCTGTTTTTGATCAAGAAATGTTAATAAGTCTGGTTTGTTTATTCTACAATGATCTGCTACCCCCAGTTTGAGACTTTTTTTCCTTCTTTATCAATTATGGGTGAAGTGAAAGAACAAGTGACAAGTGAAAGAAATAATCTCTTTACAAATTTCATTTCCCACCGAAACTAAGAAAGCAAATCCATTTGGCTTAGTTTACAAACAATGCAAAATTTGTCTCAGTCATATTTAGGTGTTTCTATCTCTAGATAATTTGATAGTGAAAAGGTTCTGAATGAAAAAAAGATAAACAAAATAGCATAGGGGCAATCTTTGAGCCACAGGTAGCTGCAGGCGTTCTCCAAGTGTGGAGTGGCTCTTTAATAACAACACACCACAGGGAAACGTTGCTGGGGGATTTTGTTTAACCATTTAATCAGCATTATTGGCAAAATTGGATAGCATTTATTAGAATGTAAGATATGTAGAGTCCATTCAGAAAACTTTGAAATAAAGAGTGTGTATGGGCTCTGTTACTTATGAGCCAGACTCGGACAGCTTCTCACCCCATGATCATATGGCTACATAGTCATAACTGTTGAGATAATCTGTTGTGCAAACCAAGGAGATGAAGAGTAGCGTTCAATGAACTGAGGGATTCCTGTCACGGTGGATATTTTAGGAGCACAGGCATCCGCTGCTAGGCTTCACACTAGCAACGGATGCTGACCAGATGGTTGGTAACCATCAATGAATGTTTGCTAGCTGGCTGGATTTCTAGCTACATTAGGTGTCATCAGAGCCGCCCGGCCTCCCTTGAGAGGGCCCTGCCAAGTGTCATTTTAACTAGTTTATTATTTCAATTTATTTCCTGTGATGAAACATTGAGTATGTTTACATTGATCTTAACCTGATTAAGGCTGAACTCCCACTAGTGAAATTGTTGTATAAATGTCTTCATCTGATTATTTTTATCGGGGTAAAGTCATAATCGGAGAAAGCACAACACGGTTAACACACCTAGATTTCTGTTCAATCTTGTGATTTATGCACGCAAACATCTTAGTCAGATGTTGTTCTACTTTTTCAAACTGTGCATATTGGTCACCAGAAGTAACCCAGTAAACCAGGTTATTAGAGAAAGTGTGTAACTATTCTCACAAGGAACGGCAATTAGAGATTTCTTTGGTCAACGTTCTGTCATTTTGTGAGTGAGTGAGGTTTCAAGCCAAGGGTCCAACTATGTTAAGGGAGGGGGGCTATTATGTAACAACAATGTATGAGAAAGCCAGAGTTTCACCAGAAAGGATTTTTTGTAAGCGCTGTGTCAAAGAGGTTCACATGACCTGGGAGCATGGCAAAATGTTTCTGAAAGGGCATAGTCAGACTACAGGGCAAATGAATGAGGAAGTGGCAATGCTTAGTATTTTCACCGTTTGTTCTCAGAAAACAGTGTAAACAACATTCACAGCATTATTAGTTCGCTATGCATTAGTTGTGTTTTGAGCAGATTTGGGTGTTTGAGGAAAGGATTAGAATAAATCATTGCTTTGTAACAAATAAAATCAATGCACAGACAGAGATAATCAATACCTAACACTTGCCTAGGCTGAGTATGGAGCCTGTGTCTGTTCTGATGGGCGAATTAATACATTTCCCTATCTCTGTAATGGACAAAAAGTAAGTTTGTAATTATTCACCTCAAAGTAAATATAACCAGTCTCCTGGCATACCATCAAGACCAAACAGATAAGTCCTCTTCTGTTTGTACTCCATCTTGTAGAGGACACAGACCAGAGGGCTGTCCTGAGGTTGAAAGTGCCGTATGTCGGCAATTCAGTCTTCAGGCTGTATTCAGAAGAAGAGGCTCTGGAGGACGCCTGTACAGTGGACCCTTTCCAGCCACACACTCTGACCTCTTGTGGCTTCAACAGCAGTAATCCCCTCATTATCATCACTCACGGATGGTCGGTAAGGATAACTCCCACTTTTCTCTACTTCAGTGACACACTGGACATGTGGAAAAAGACCATTTGCACAGACCTCTTACACTGTGAGAGACTACAGACCAGCAGGCGGCAGAAACAAAATACAGATGACAAAAATAGAAACATTTCTACTACTCATTATGCCCATTTGTTTGCATTTAAGGTTCAACTGAAGAAGATTAAGATCATTGTAATTCTGAGTATTGTGCACAGCAGCATGTCAAGCATGTCTAGATGAGAGAGACAAAAAAATATTTTGTTTCCTAAGGTGGATGGTATGATGGAGAGCTGGGTGCTCAGGTTAGCCGCTGTCCTGAAGACTAGTCTGAGAGATGCCAATGTGGTGATCACTGACTGGCTCTCCCTGGCCCACCAGCACTACCCCACAGCAGCACAGAACACCCGCACTGTTGGACAAGACATAGCATACCTCCTGCAAACACTTCAGGTCAGGGGATAGAGGATAAGACGCTTTCCGGCTGAATGAAAAATAATCTGTTCATTTGGTAAATTTCATACTTAAGAAGCAATACAAAACACCATGCACGTACCAGATTAAGTTACCAAAGATCGTATAAATGTATAAAGTGTATAAATGGCATTAATCACCAACAGGAGTACTACCAGTTCCCAGCCAGAATGGTTCATTTGATTGGCTATAGCCTCGGCGCTCACATCTCTGGATTTGCTGGAAGCTATCTGGATGGTTCTGAGAAGATTGGGAGAATTACTGGTGAGGTTTTCTCAGTGTGAGAAATAAGTCAAAAATAACTCTATCTTACCTTACTGCTTTACAAGCGCTTCTTTAACTCACTGGTCAACATCAAGGTTATATTCACAGGATATTTTGTGGTCCTGTAACAAGCCACTTTTTCATTATATTTCCCTCCAGGGCTGGATCCAGCGGGGCCCCTCTTTGAGGGCATGTCTTCCACAGATAGACTGTCTCCTGATGATGCTGATTTTGTGGATGCCATCCATACCTTCACCCATGAACACATGGGCCTAAGTGTGGGCATCAAGCAACCTGTGGCACACTATGATTTTTACCCAAATGGGGGAGCTTTCCAACCAGGATGTGACCTCCAGAACGTTTATGAACACATAACCCAGTATGGACTCATTGGTAAGGTCAACCAGGCAGGTCAGAACATCTTAGGAAATGAGAATAAAACCAAATCAACCAAAAGTCAACTTTAGCATTAGTATACTTCCTAGTTATGACAATAACTATAACTAAATGAAAGACATCTAGATCATAGATTTCACCAATTTTATCACACCACCTTACCTCTGTGATAAATCAACTCAATGAGACAGAGGTTGTATTGAAGAGGCTGGTGGTTGTTGTCCAGCAGTACACCATAGAGAAAGTCAGTGATGCAGCAGCGGAGAGCCAGAGGGAGTTCCCTGTCAGGTGGAGTATAACAGAAGAGAGGGCTTTCCTTCTCCCTGAGCACAGACATGACACCCAGATGACTGGCCCTGCTGGAAGCCTGTATCTGAAAAGAAAATAGAGAAATCAGAGGAGTGTTCTGCTTATGAAACACTCATACAGTGCACTGACTTTCTTCTTCATTTGCTGTATGGTAACACTGGTTTTGTTAAACAGACAAGACTTACCACCCTAAAACACAAAAATAGAATATATGACAAGCCAATGTCTTCTTTCCCTTTTTCACTTTTAAAATGTCAGTGTATCTTGGGAAACAATTAATCTTTTGCTCTTTGACATCATCCTATGCCACAGCCATATGAATTTAATTCCCATAAGTCTAAAATAAGTGGCCCTGGGGTTTGTGGTGCCTCTCAGTCAAAAACATGTCTGCATAATATTAAAGTGAGAACCACATTAAAGCATCTGTCATCCTCATGAGTTAATTAGTAACATGCGCTTCCTCCGCTCTGTCCATCCGTCAGAGCTCTGCCTCCAGGCTTCAAGAATCTCCTCAGGAACTTTAGATCTATTCCTGCTGGGAAAAAGGCTTTAGACCAGACTAGTATCAGACATAATGAGATGCTTTCAGGAGATGTGACAGGAGGACATTCTGACAGAAGTCCTGCTTTGGGGATAATGAACTCAATCCACAAATAATGGCCAGACAGAGACCAAGATCAAGGTCCTCCACAGCCTTGAATTCCCAGGACAGTTTTGTGATAACCAACTGGAACACATATCTGTGATAAGGCTTCCCCAGCGTATGGAAATGATCTGTTGAAACAAACATCATGGGGATTTCAGATAAATGCAAAGATCAATGCAAAGGTCTCACTTTTCTGACCATTTTCTGTTTTCTCTTAGGTTTTGAGCAGACAGTAAAATGTGCTCATGAGCGATCAGTGCACCTCTTCATCGACTCCCTCCTGAATAAAGACAAGCAGAGCATGGCCTACAGGTGCAGTGATAACAACGCTTTTGACAAAGGTATCTGCCTGGACTGTCGGAAGAACCGCTGCAACACACTGGGCTATGGCATCAAGAAGGTCCGCACTGCCACCAGCAAGAGGCTGTACCTCAAAACCCGCTCTCGGATGCCCTACAAACGTACGTGGTTATCCAACCTCAGTGCCTACCATTTCAACCAAAACAACATTGAGATATGTAGTCATTTCTGGGTAAAAAAAATCTATACTTTATGCTCAGCTTATGTCACTGTGTGCCCCAAAACAAAAAATGAACAATTGTAATTACATAGATATAAAGCTCAGTATGATTTTCTAACTGGAGAGATGATTAGGGTAAATAGAAAGACGGTTGATGAATCAACTTTATTTGGCACTAACACACATATGCATGCAGTGAATTTGTTTCTTCACGTCCCTCTGACTAGATATACACACATCACCCCACACACATGCACTTTTCCAGGTCAGAGGAAAAGTAGAAATGTGAGATAAATAAATATACTGTATTTCAAGCAATCACTTGAAAATATCAGTGCTGGTTGTTTTTTGAAGTTAAAGCGGACTCTGTTCTTGTGCCTCGCCTGGTGCTACAATGGGTTTAGATGTGACATGGTGGAGTTTTGGATAGTTTAGCACTGCAGGCTTAGAAATCTGATAATGTGTCTACTGAAACAGATCTTTTCTCAGTGGAGCACAGCCAGCCAAAGCCACTTTATAGCTTCTCTTTCTTTGAAACCAATTACGCAAGTAAGAGTTGTAGTTCACAGAGCTGCTCTAGCGAATAGTAACACCAGGCTGTCTGTCTGGCCCTCAGTACTAAAAACCATTAATATTGACTGGGAAAGTTGTCTTGGGCCTCACTTTAGACAATTAAAACCACACGTTATCAAACTATACATCACATTGACAAAATACAAACATATACATCAGATAGACATGAAGTGATGATTGGTCTATTGGTAGCCTTATATGGTTTCATCACGTGTATTTCCCTCCCTGCAGTCTACCATTACCAGTTCAGGATACAGTTTGTCAACCAGATCGAGGGAATTGAGCCCTCTCTCACCATCTCTCTCACTGGAACTAAGGAGGAAAGTGGGGAACTGCCCATCACCTTGTGAGTACCACTTCCCATGGACCTTGCATTGCGTTGCCTTGTGCTGAGTCTTTTGTCCCTTGGTGACTGTGTACTCAGTCCTTGATACATGCAATATGCAGTTGCGCTCTGAGCTCTATAAGAAAGAGAGCAAGTGAATGAGAGCAGCTGACACACATGGCAACAGCTCGTGCCGCTGCATGAAAGAGAACTATAAATGGGTATGTTGAAATCAATAATTAATTTGTGTACATATCATAAAGGGAACTGTTCCCTGCAAACTGCATTATCCTTCATGTGCTATATATCAAAGAGCCTCACCCTAAACAGTATGAGCAGAGGTGTGCGCTGTCCTGCTTTATTTATAGTAGATCACAAGAGAGTGTCTTTGCTTTTGGAGGTGGGGACTGTCATAAAAAAAACTGTGATGGCCTGTTGATGGAAGTCCCCCACTGTAATAATCTAACCCCCTCTATCTTCTTCTTGTGTCATTATAAACTCTCCACCACCAGCATTGAAGAGATTTCCGGTAAGAAGACCTACACCTTCCTGATCACCCTGGACAGAGACATTGGGGATCTGATGCTGCTCAAATTCCACTGGGAGGGCCTGGCTCTGTGGAAGAGCATGTGGAACCACATGCAGACCATGATTCCCTGGGGCAGCACAGGGAGCAAACCACTGCTCACTGTGGGCAAGATTAGTGTCAAAGCAGGCGATACTCAGGAGAGGTACGTTGCAAAAAAGGCAGCGGGATGTGAGGGTGAATGCTGTTCAGGTAGATCAATAGAGTCAAAAGAGGGGTATTCGAGTTAAGGAATGTGAAAAGGTAGCAGCTCCATCTCTGTTAACATGCCTTTTTGGCTCTGGTCTTCTCACCCACCTTACAGACAACAGGCGCCACCTATATGTAACCTATAGGCATAACAGTAACTGCTATATCTAAAGCAGCTGTCACATATCATGTTATAAGTACACTGACCTTTTTAACATTCACTGACATAAGTCATGACTGATGATTTCACATGCTCATATACACAACTACTCAAATAAACCACAGTTTGCTTTTATTATGTGATACAGACATTAAGCAGTGTCCCCCTGTCTACTACTACAGCATAGAAGACTATTATCGCCACCTAGTGGACTATTTCCCCTCCTGTCCTACACACATCCTTTGAAATGTTCATCATCATAGACTGACTGCTCTCTGCTGTACTTCTCTCTTCAAATCACATTCAGTTACACAACTCTTTAAATCTTTCAAGATTAACCAAACCATACCAATAACCAATACCATGGTTTCTGTTTTTTAGGACAACCTTTTGTGCCATGACAAATGATGGACAACATATTGAGGCATCGCAAAAGAAAGTATTTGTGCGTTGTAAAGACGACAGCCCGAAACAGCGCCGAAGAAAGCACAGCTAATGGACTGTGGTAGCCTTTGTGTCTGTGCATGAGCGGTGCAGGAGACAGGCTACAATATCAGTTTCACAGATCAAACATCTCTGATGGCAGGGAAATTAAATGTAACCTTGTGAAGTTCACATGTTGATGAAATTCGTTTGTGCGGTTTTAGGAAGGACATTTGAAGCTATGAATTGTCAATTCATCACCAAAATTTCCAAGATAGCAAAGAAGCCTGGAAACAGTAGTCTAAATGTGCAACAAAAATCAAGGGGGCTGAATGAGGAAACAGCTCAAAGGTTCAACAGCTGAGAGGAGAGGCAGTAAGTTTGACAGCTAAAAGTAAACTCAAAAGGCAAAGTTTAAATTCAGTAAGCAACCCCACCCAGCAAGTAACCCAAAAAATAAGGCAATTCAAAGCAGCTAGTAAGTGGTGAATTGAGAAAGCAAGCACAAACTCAGGCTGTAGATTCAGAGAGCAGTAGGCTCAAAAGGTAAGCAGTAAGCTCAGAGGCAGACTTGAACCACAGAGAGCCATGAGTAAGTGGGAAGAGTCAGCAGCAAGCTGAGAGAAGTTGGTAAATCAGACCATGCTGCAAGTTGAACCCTGCCTGCTGAACCAGATGAGTCACCAGCACCATAATTTGACCCATCACTGCCCTAACGCTACACTGAAATACAATGCAAATAGTTCAAATGTAAACAAACTAGCCAACAGTGTAAGATGCATTCAAAACTGTTGAGCTGAGATACACTCATTTAGCAGAACAGCCAAAAGACCATAGTCAGACATTTTGATGAAGTCTATTTTTATTAATGCATTTCAAGAACTTCAAAAGAAATAACATCTTTGCACAATACTTTGCAATTTTAGTAAAATTTTCAAAGTGAGCAGAATGGGAAATAGAACCAACAGAAAAAAAGTCAATTAAAAACAAAAGACCATTGAAGACAGTATAAAACACAGAAGACATTACAAACAGACAGTAGTATTTAACTTATCTCATTTTGGATTCTCTGTTTACATTACTTAAACTTCAGTGCACATTTTCTCAACAATGTATAGCAAGAAATTTGAAAGAATTTCCATATCCCAGAGGCTCAACTCTAAACACCCATCTACTGCGCAGATCATACCACACCAACAAAAAAGAGAAGAATGAGAGAAGGATGACTTAGCAAAGCAGTTCACACTAAAATAAGCTTTACAATTTGCCAAAGATAATGAAAAACATTCTTTATATTCCCACCCAGGAAAAAAAAAGCACCAACACAGAACAAAAACATTTGAGAACAAAAAGAGGATTACATTTTTCTCTTCTCAGAAGCTTTGTTGCACATGGATATGGATAACTATTTTGTTATTAAAACACAATAGAATTTTCCATGTACCCAATTGGGAGAAAACAATGAAGGCATTTCTCTGTGAGAAGGCTTACTTATTCTCTGTTGAGCTCTGTGATGCTCTGCATAGAATCTATCTGATGGATAATGAGACACTATCCTCATACTTTGTAATGAAAAGAATGAGAAGAACAGCAGCTATACTGGCTACAACTCTTTCCAAGGATTAGAGAAGATATTTTTATTCATTCCGCCTTTGCTCCAGATTTTTTGTTGTCTTTAAGAAACTATACATATATTTCTCAAATCAGGAGTATCCTGCTTTCTCACCCATCTGTCAGCTTAAGTTGACCTAGAATCCATCCTGCTGGAGGTCACTGAAAACTCAAGTCAAGCCGAATCACTTTTCCAGACTGATAAGAGCCTTTGTAAAAACTGCTGCCTCACTTACAGGTTTGGCTTGGTAAAGATCAGTGACAATGATCCACCGACTTGAATCACACTCTGCACCGAGTAGGCACACTTTTTGATGTCATAACACAAACCAAGAGGGAATAACGTAGGTCTGAAGCGGGGAAGAAAATCCTTTGAGTAAATCCTAATCATGAAGGTCAGGATTAGGAAGAAAAAGGACAGGACAGGACAGCGGTGGATGACACATAGTGATAGATGATAGTTTGCCCTATTAAATTTCAGTTAACATCAGCTCATCTCTGCTGGTTGCTCACAGCAATGAAGTCACAATAAAATTAGAATTTCTAGTTTTCATCAATCGATTCAATTCCTCCACATATACAAATAACCTGAATTGCAAGTAAAATTGATAAAAGTAAAATCCACAATCACATTAAAGCCAGCCAGGTCTTTCATCTGGCAAACCATTTCTAAGCATAGAAGAATAGCATAGAAGACTGCACTAACTGGCTTAGAGTGGTTTTTAACAGAACTTTTTTTAACAACAGCCCCAAGTGTCTGTAATTCAAAGGGAGACAACAGAATAAGTGAGAATATGGCCAGGACAATCAGATCGGGACACTGTGGTTGTGTCACCTTCTTATGTCCCCAGACTTTAGCCAAGAACCTTTGCCTTGAATGATATGATCTATCACTCAAAAGCAATGAAGATTCTCCCATTTTGTCTCCCTAATCTTATCAATCATTCACTTGAAATGAACAGACAACCGCATCTGTAGTATAAAGTGGTTGTTTTACAAATGTGTCACAAATCAGTGCCAAAGCAATGAGTCAGGGAAAATAGCAGTGATACAATAAAGGTGTAATACAATCAAGTAGCAAAAAAAGCTGTTCTCTTACCATTTATTTCATCCCCAAACTGCACCTTTATGTAACTCAGCTGCATTACACCTTCTACCTGCAAACTCACACCAGAAAATATACACATCCAGATAACCAAACACCCCATCCACAACCCTCATTCATTTATCAGATGTTCATACAACCGGTCCTCTACATCACATGACAGCCACTAAATACCAGTAATGTGAACCACTATGCAGGGAGGGACTTTCCCCTGGATTACACATGCAGCCATCTTTTCAGCTCCAATCCATACACTTGTTTGCTATTGTTTTATTAATCCTGAGAAAGTGAATTAAAACAGTAAATAATCTTCATTGGACAGCAGAAAATCTTATGTGAACCACAGAAAAAAAAACTAGAATGCAATACCTGTACAAATGCACACAGAAAGAGCATGTATGCTTCAGAAATAAAAGCCTCAGTTTTCCATGGTGTTTTGATTTAAAACAATCTAATTACATTGGCAAAAGAGTTTTCTTCCAGTACAATGTCTCATTTCCTGGTTGTGATTGGCACCAAAAACTCACGTGACTTGCAGTCCTGTTATTGTGCTGATGATGGCAGCACCTCAGAGAGGAAAAACAGGAGAAAAGATAACATAAACTGAGGAGGAGGAA
>OOFE01021141.1:0-29049 GCA_900323365.1 Monocentris japonica | reverse complement strand
TTTGGAAAAAAAAAAAAAAAAAAAAAAAAAAAAAAAAGCTTTCAAATGAAAAAGACCACATAACAGAAATCAGTGATTTTCTCCTCCCGTCCCTCCTTCAGAAAGTTATCTTATTTATTTCCTGTCAAAGCTGTGTGAACCACTGCTAATCTGGCTCTCAGAGCAGAGGTGCTGGGTGAGTTTGTTAGGCCCAGGAAGCTTTGGGCTTTGTCCAGTGAAATCAGTTCAGTTGCCAGTTATCAGAATTTTGCAATAGGTGGTGGTAAAGGTAACTCTTTGGAGTGAAGTGCTCCCATTGTAGGCACTAGGAAGAACCAAGGCGAAGAGATGTGTCTCAGCGTCTCATCTGACCCATTTGATAGGTCTCTCTGGTCTGGCGGTTGTGGTGGCGCTGGGCCTGGGCCTGGGGGTTTGCATTCTGGGCCCTTCTCCTCTTCAGTGTACCTAGAGGACACAAACATCTCAGTAAGGCTGGAAACAGGCTATGAGTCCAACATTTTTTTGCCTCAAGTGGTTAAAATACTCACACTAGACCACAGAGTTAGGGCCAGGGGTAACACACTAAACAATATGATTAAGATTCCTGTACAGATTCTTGACATGTCAGGACCTTTAGTCTTGCAGGAACTCACACAAATCAACGCGAATTTAGTCAAATCAACAATGGAGACGGACAGTACATCTTGGAAGCAAACAAAACTTGCTGCATCTCCTGCCTCTTACATCCCATTGGCTATTCAGTGACCGAGGGAAGCTTAAATGCCCACAGACTACAGGACCTGTGCTGATGATATTATCAAGGTACCCTATATCAGCTTGCGAGTCGATCAGAAGGGTTACGATTTATGTCAGAAAGGAACTAGAAGAGACAATTTCAGCCAGATTTCCCTCCTTGCGAGAATTTGGCCAGCACCCCAATCTAAGGCTTTGTCTGGACCACGTATCAGCAAGGATTATCTGGCAGTGTGAGGGCATTACAGACTAAATCCTAACACTCCTCATTTCTCTGGTTTCCCTCCAAAGTCATGGCTCCCTTAATGATGTCGAGTCGTCCAGGTCCAGAGGAAGACAATAGCCCCAGACCATGACACTCCCCCACCATGCTTGGTTTTTTGGTGGTGGACAGTTTAGGTTGCTGCCAAACAATTCAATTTTGGACTCATCAGTCCAGAGAACAGACAGAGATCATCAGGTTTATCCAGGTGGTCTCACTTACTTGTGCCTTAACTACTTTTATTTATCTTCATGTCATTCTACATGCACAATTTCCTCTAAAAACATATGGAATTGGTAAATATAGGTCCTTTATTTCAGTTAAGAAAAGGGTATTTTTGGGATTGCATGGTAAAAACTCAAAATGTACGTAATACAAACTTTCAAGCATGGACTCTATCCATCTATTGAGAGTGAGAGAGAGAACGAGAGAGCGAGAGCGAGATAGAGCGAGAGAGACACACACATATATGGGTGATTTACCTGGCAGTGGTTTTGGTGGGGGCAGCTTGGGGTTGCTGCTGGGGGTGTGGACACTGCAGATCTTGATGAAACCAGCCATGAGCATAATAAGCGCAATGCCCATCAACAGCACCGCCCACCAGTGAGCCTGTATGACACACACTCTATTAGAGGCTATCTAAATAAAGGTGTTGTAACCATTTCCAAAACACCTATTACAGAAATGCAGAAGAGTGTTTCTATGTGTGTCACTGGGTGGGCCAATCTCTGGTGCATCTTAAATCTTAAACCCTCCACCCGGACAGATTATTTGCAATTCCTGTATTGGGACACTAACCACTATCCACTCAGCAATATTCTCGTAGAGTTCTGCATTGAAGATGGCCTTCTTTAGCCTGGCCAGAGGCCCGTCAGCATCCACCAGACGACACTTCATGAACACATCACAGTAGCCCTTAAAGTCATTGCAGGGGGAACCGGGCTGCAGCGTAGTGATCTTCTTGTTGAAGAAATGGGACCATTTCTCTGAGCCGGTGCTACTGCAGGTGTTTGGTTTCACTGTAGGCAGAGGGAGAGGGAGTGACCTCTGTGATAATGACGAATATGCAGTCCGACAGAATGAAGCTTTGTGCTTAGATAGACAAAACAATGAGGTACTCAACAACAATGGTCTGTAAAGACTTGAAAAGGTTTGTGAGAAGTTAGAGAACACCAAATATTTAGGAAAATGTGACAGTCATGGATATCAAAACATAAGCAAATGTTTTAGATGAGGGATAGCGCTGCAGCCTGCCACTCACTTTTCTCCATGCAGCAGACATGGCACAGCTCAGCTGCCTCATCCTTGCCTTCTTCGCTGGCACAGGTACACACTTCCAGACCATACTTCTCACAGATTGAACCAGAGCAGCCCTGGTAAAAACAGTGGGGGTGGGCAAAGTCAGATATGGCAAGTCATGAGTCGTGCCAAGTCATCTAAAGCTGTTCAAATCCTTTTACACACACACTCACTAATTTACAATCCAATCATGAAACAGTAAGAACGAAATCAATAACAACATACCCCGTTGAGGCAGACTTGTGTCTCTCCATGGCAGGCAGTGAAGTTGGCCTTTGGTTCTGAGGTAGGACACAGGGGAGTACCCCCGTTACACATGCCCTCATGGGCACACTCTGACTCTAACCTGCACTTCTCATTGGTGCCCTTATAGCTGCACTCTGCTGTGCAACACGGCCCTTGACTGGGACTGCAGAGAAGAATTTACAGATATGAAACAAGTCAATCAAATGTTATACAAAAAATACACTAAGTTTTGTGTTCAATAACTTTTACAAATTTTGTGTAAATGCTACTGCCTCACTGCATGCTAATGACTTCTGACCTGCAGATTTTGCCGGGCTTGAGTTTGCACTTTTTGCTGTCATCCTCATTGGCATTATAGCAGCAGGGGTCTTTACACTGGTCGCTGTAGCCGCAGTCACACTGTTCCCCTTCCTCCACTAGCCCATTACCACAGATAGGCTGGCCAGACTCTGCATAGACAGACACAATGGAGTGAGGACAGCCATGCCACTCTCACTCTTACTCTCACATTCACTCTCACAGGCATGTCCATTAGAGAGCATTTACCAACAAAACAGCTTCCCCTCTTCTTCTCCAGCACCTGGCTGATATTGCGGATGCTGCAGATAGAGAACTTGTTATTGTTGAGCTTGTCCCCTGATGTGGCTCTGGCGTACATGATGTAGTTGCCCTGCTCCTTTTTGTCCTGCATCTTAGACTCGCCTGGAGTGCATTCTATCCCAGAGTCATGCTGTAAAAATCAGAAACAGATGAGTAAGGTCAAATAAAGGGGGGAGGAATCAATAGACAACGCTGGGTTTAATATGTTGCATGGCTTGGCAAGAAAAGCACTTTACACAAAGAGAGACGCCTACTGGTAAAGGCAAAGTTCAGACAACAGTACTTACAGGAGAGCCAAAGTTGTGCCCAACCTCATGCGCAAAGGTAATGTGTGAGACCTTGGGGGGTACATGGGAGGCGTAGTTCTGCACAGTGATGATCCCTGTGTTCAGAGACTTCCTCTTCCCATCAGAGTACAGCTTACTTTTCTCACAGATGCCCCCGGAGCTTCCTGAGAAAGCAGCATGAAAAAAAAAAACAAAAAAAAAACAACAAACAAACCAAAACCATGCTTTCTCCTATGTGACTAGGTGTGAATAGTGGGACAGGGCATCTGGACCTTGCAGCCACGTACCGTTGCAGGTTAAACACATGCACATGGATACACACACAGAGCAGCAAGAGTAGCCAGGTGGTGCTGAATGTGGCTCCAGAGGAGAGGACAGCTCAGCCACCGCAGGGGGCTCCGCAAGTCACAGAGAAATTACTCATGTACTTCCACACTCAAAAGAAAATCACTGAATCATAAACTAACTTTGACAGATGTAGCAAGTTGTCTCTTGCACAGCAAATGGACAGATGTATGAGTCAAGTCTCTACAGTATCAATTTCACTGTGAAACAAAGAACAGATGCATATTGCTCTGCATGTACACGGAAAGTAGTTCAAAAACCTGTAAAATTGCTGGTGTCAATAACTACTCAAATACTACTAACATTACTCGTGTCTTTGATGTTAGATAGAATTTAGTTTGTAACTAATGGCTTTTAATGTCAGACATACAAAGAGGCTAGCAAAGAAGCTTAAAAAAAATAAAAATCAAGAAACAACAAAAACTAAAAAGGCATTGCAGGCCATCATATGTTTTTGAGCATATTGATATTTTTAACAAAAATGATGATTTCTGTAATCTGGGTACAACTGAAGGACAGTTCTGGACAGATCTGCCAGCCTCAGTACTTTGAGCTACAGTATACAGTATATCAATATGATAATTTCAATTTCCTATTTTTCCTTCTCACAATTGTGAAACCACTTGCAACAAAGTCCAGGATGCATGCCTGGAAGAAGCAAGGCCTTGAGCGGGGCTGCAGGGAAGTTAACAGCTTTCACTTCCCATCAGTCATTAGGAAGCAACACTAGAGACAGCTTCTAGCCACACAGAAACATGAGACCAAAGCACTTAAGGCAATAAACGGTGTGTGCACTATGCGTGAGTGTATATGACCATGTATGTGTGTATGTGGCCTCTCCATTGAAGCTACTCCTTGGCGGCCATTGGTCAAATCCAATAAGAAGCCCATTAGCTGTGCTTGACCAGTGTCCCTGATGGCCATTTGTTCTCGACTCCCTCTGCTAAAGCATTCAGCCCCACAGCTCAGTCCAATCCCTCTTCTCCATCTTTTATCCTGAATTAATTCAGCTTAGAACATTGCTAATTTGCCCACATTGATCGCCTGAGAGTTTGTTGTTGTTTTCTTCATGTTGTGGGTGTGGTGTCGGAACTTAAAGTCATAGCAGGTAAGCCAACCAACGGACTGAGGCAGTACCACAGGCTTAAATTACCAGCTATAAACACCATGAGAAACCATAGCTTTTTAGTTCATCATGATTTAATACTATTGCCCCTCTTGTTTTGTGATAGAAGGGAAACAAAATACAGTATTTACTGCAGTAAATGCACTTTGAGAACCACTCAGATGCGACACAGTGTTTTCTTTAACAACTAATATGTCAGAGCAGATTCAGCCAAGCATAGACACACAGCAATTAAAGCATTTGAAATAATTGCAGCAATTATCGGATCTACCGCTAGGACAAATCTCTTAGCATTGTCATGTTATCCAAAAGTGTGAACTATTCATTCAGAGTGAGTGTAAGGGCCAGTTCGGTAATTGCAGTATCGTACCCCTGTAGAAACACTCTCGCCCCATTGGTTGCATTTTTTATTTAGTGATGTATTGGATTGAAGACATTTTTTCCACTTCAAAATTAATTTCCTGAACTTTTGATACCAAGAATGAGAATATGTGGCAGTGAAGTGGCAGAGTTTTATTTATACAGTAATTTGAGGCTATGACAAAGACTACTTACATGTGTTTGCAATGTTATATGTCATGTTTGCAAACAGTGGAATAAAACTGTATTCTGAATTATGATGGATTATCAAAGTTCCAAAAACTTATTTTTCTGCTCTTCATGAATATACAGAAAGTAAACAGTCAAATTAATCTGACATTGCACCTTTAAATTCTCCTTTAATGTGTGTGTGTGTGTGTGTGTGTGTGTATGTTTGCGTGTCTGTATCTGTTTAAGTGTGTTTGACAGGGTCATTACTGCCCGTTTGCCTAAGGGCTGTTGCATTGATTCCCTTTGTCCTTGTAACATCAGGGCTGACAGCAGTCTAACAGGCCGTCTAACAGAGGGGACACTGAGGGAGATTGGAGTGACAGAGCACTGCAGAAAAAAAGAGGAAGTGAATATTTAAATATCTTCTATCTGGACTTCTATATGTAATATTTAATATATAGACTAGATAATATAATCTATATGGACTCAGATTCTGCCTGTATCTACCTCTCATTGAGGGGCCTATTACAGAAGATTACTTGCCTCATTTATAAAAATGCTCTTTGACACAATCCTTGATTCTACTGTCCAATCACATAGAAGAATATGATTAAAAATATGATGCGATACCTCCAGTCATACCTCGGATAATGATGTATATTAGTTTAAGCCTTTGATACATAACAGAAATTAAATCATTGTGTATCAAGATTTTCACTTTCACTTATTCTAAGCAAAACCATTCAAGTGAGGCCCTGTGTCTCTGTCCTTGGGTGAACCTGGTGTGGGGAGCACTGCAGGTCTGAGGAACAACTATGGACAGGGGGGTTGTATGGTTGTGTACCAACCTGTGGGAGCCCCAACCCAAGCCAAGCCAAGCACCCCATCATCAAAATCCCTGTCGGTGAAAACATAGGCCAGGCAGTAGTCATCGTGGTTCTGTTCCGAGTTAAGCTCCAAAAACTTCTCCACTCCAATGTTGGCAAAGCGGAAAGGATTGCTCTTGTCCCCCACATCGCTGGTCGTGTTTATCTGAATGGAAGAGGAAAGAAGCGCAAAAGGAGAGATACTTACACTGACAAAGAGAGAGAGTAGAAGACTGAAATAGTCCTTGGAGATGCAGGTCCTTGGCATAAAAAGACATGAGTAATCACACTGCTCTAACTGTGTATGGTAGTTGTACTTGACAGATTAAGAACTTAATTAAAATATTACCAGCCTCAGCCCTTTTGGGTGAGGTGATTTATACGATGATTTAGCAACATGACAACTCCAGATGGCACTTCAATTCAACTCTTAATTGAGCTTCAACTCACCTTAATCCTTTTGACCATAAAGCTGATGTTTCGGATGCCCTGGAAGTCTGTGGTCTGGTAAATGGAGTCAATAGCCTTTACATGGCTGGAGATCTGTAGAGAATGTACTCGGTAAGGCAAATAAAGCAGAAAATCTTGACAGGGTAGCCTTGATAACCAAGAGTAGTTTGATCTAAATACACATTCCATGGCCATTTGGAAGTCCGTTGGAACGGTCCTGTCAAATTAAAACATGTCAGCGTTGCACTCATACTTTCATAGCTATGTCCCTCAAAGTGGAAAACACTATTGAGACTTAAATATTGATCACAAATGCATTCATCTAACCCATGGTAAAAAAAAAAATTTCTGAAGAACAGTTTAATCTTTCCAGAGAACAGACAATTTGACCATTTAATCTTATTTCTTTAAATGGCCCCACATATGCTGCCCTCAGGTTTTCCTATACTGAATCATTAGCCAGTGACATTCATTTGTTCTGTCAGCCAGGAACCTGGTGCAGCTGGCTGTATGTGGCCAATCAGCTTATCAAACCTATAGACAAACACTATAGTTTCTGCTATTTCCACTGCATTAAATAACCTGAGCCACGTGTGTGTGTGTGTGTGCGCGTGTGTGTGTGTGTGTGTGTGTGTAAGAGAGTGAATGAGAAAAATAGGGAGAGAGAGAGAGAGAGCAGCCCTGAGATCCCAAATAAAAGTGGGATACATCTGCACTCTTTAAGAACCAAGCAGATATAATGGTCAAATAAAGGTGTGTAAAATAGGCAATATATCAGGAATAGAAATAGAAAAAAGGAGACTGTCCCAACAGAGGCTCATGATGCAAAATAATTTGATACGTACAGTTATGTGAATTACAACATGCAATAACTACTCTTACATTGTGACATACCTGCTAATCAGGCTTTTTAGTATACTGAATTTGAAAAAGGTTTGATAGGCCAACGATCTCCAATAAGTAGAGTGGATGTGTGTGTGAGTGAGTGAAGGAATGAATCACTAAGCAGGTGTGTGATTTGTGAGTTTATGAGAGAGACCAAAAGAGCGTCCAGACCAAAGTATTGTTTATGTAGGGGTGTGCACCTGAGCGATGACAGCCTCCCTTGTGCCGTAGTATTGGAAGAAGAGGTGGTCAGTCTGGATGAAGAGCTGACAGGTGTTTTTCTCTACCCCCGCTGCCCGCTTCTTCCTCAGGATGACTGGACCGTGGGAGCTCTCCTCCTCCAGCACATGGTTCTCCTCCTGAACAACCATCAGGATCCAACAAGAGGAAGGTCGAAGGCAAAATTGTCAGAAAATGAGAAGGATAGGGTGAGAAATCAACACCATCCAAATGCTAGTAAATTTTGACTGTGTCTTGTAAGTGTTTCTATTCTTTCCGTTCTGAGGCAGGTAATCAACCATCATGTGGTGGTTCTCTTCTATTGGAAAAGCCACATTTGTCTGGTTGAACAGTGGAAGTGGCTGGTGAATTTTGGAAATCATCAGATACTGTGTAGAGTGTTACATTTTCTTGGCCCTTGTCCAGTCATGTTCCAACAAGAACGTTATTTCAATACAGAAAGGTTTTCCAGGCATGAGTCTTCTGCTGAGAAACTGATTCTCAGAGAACCAAGTGTTCCAACACCAGCACCATCAGTAATCCCCTGTTCCACATGGCTGATAACTTAGCAGAATAAAGACACAATAGAGCAATAGAGAAAGAGCAGATATATATTGTATATACTGCAGACTAATCACATCAAGGCAAAAGCACATCATTCACACAGAGCTTCACACTAAAACCAATCCCTCAAAAATTACATACACAGTGCCACTCAATGGGTGGAGCATGGCAGTAATAGTAGACGTCCAACTATGCTAAATAACATATAGGTGTGTTGGATAGAGGATAGGAACATTTTAGTTATTTGAGTCTTGTCCACCTATGAGTTAAATTGGGGTGGGGGGGACTTTGGTGTGATGTGGGAACTCACCTTGACTAGCTCCTCTACTGCTGATGTCTGGTACTTCCTCATCTTCTCAAACACTGAGTGGTCAGCACAGCCGCCCTCTGAGCCATACTTATGAGGATAATCTGGCAGAAAAGGGAGAGATGAAGGGAATGATTGTAAAGAGCTTACATTGCATTATGGATCACTTTAGCATCATGTTTTAAGGGCGGGGGGTGGGTGAATCCCACAGTCAGAGAGGAGAGACGAGCTGCAGTTAATAAAAAGCTTGAGTGACAGGGATTTTCCACTAATCCAAAGTGTCACCTCCCTCTCTCCCCCACTCTCCCTTTATCGCTTTCTTCCATCTCTTGATCCCAGCAGAACAAGGTCTTACCCACAACGTATTCCACTAATTGAAAAAATTATCCTCTGTTCAACCCAGCCTTCTTCCGCTCTACAACTGCTGAATGTTCATACTCTACATGGGCTGGAAAACAGACCAGTCTGCACTGCAAGGGCCTGTGTCCCCAACAAATTGAGCTTATAAATGAAACTCCCCTTGTGTTTTTGGAATAACCAATTCAGATCAAGAAAGGTGAAACAATGCTTTAGCATTAAGATGATAGACTACTAATGGGAATTCCCACAGTATTTAAAACCACAAACAATCTCCACCCTATCCATATCTATCCTGCACAGTGTGTACACAGTAACTGCCCTCTTGCCCTTTTCACAGAAACAACGCCAATCATTCCAGCAACAAGAACTCGTGGTTCTGTGTCCCACTAAGGCATTGCTGTCTGGCTTCAGCAGCTCTCTTTCTGGGATCACAGTAACAAGAGGGGGTCAGTCTTAGGGCACACAGTCACCACCTCTGCTGCTGCCACCACACAGCACACTGCCTACAGTGGACCACAGTCCAGGGCACAGTGCTGAATAGAAACAGACTGAAAGGCATCTAGGTGCCTACAGGAATAAAGACCCAGGATCCTGGCCCTTTTCCTAGTCATGAAAAATAACATCATAAATTGTGGTCATTTGGGGGGCAGCAAATTTACATTTATGGCATTTAGCTGACACTCTTACCGAGGGACTTACAATACGTGCAGCAGTATTGTATTGCAGTTGTGTTTCTGCTGTTATTTCTATTTTGTTAAATGATCTTGTCTCTGCTTGCCAGCTTGATTTTTTGTTGTTGTTTTTTGAAGGTGGGATGTTTTTATAAGCCCCTTGTTTTTTTGTTTTTTTATCTCACTGGCACAGATTACTGATTGCATCTCTTCTATCCCCCCCGCCAATCATCGTACTTAATTACATTTTTTTATTACTTTGCATCACTGTTGTATCAATGTGTTAATAAAATAAAACAAAAACAAAAACTAGGCAAATGTTTGTGAAAAGTAATGAAATGGATTGTACTGGAAGATAAGTAAAGTTTAGTATTCTTAATATTGGCAGAGGAAAAGTGGTATCTGTAACTCTCCTAGTCCATAGGAATATCTCAGAGGTGAAATCTGTGCTTTTCCCCTTTAACTTTTGGAAAATGTTGTATTGTTGCCATTATTTGGACCGCACACTGTACTGCACTGTATCAAAATATTAGTGGTAGATGTGAGTTTTTCCATTTCTAGAATACTTTCCTATATTCCACTGAAATTTTGGCTTTGACCAAAAACTGTGTACTCCACGTCCGCACTCATAGTTACTCATATATAGGCAAATGATTTTCTGTACACAGACAACACACTACTGTTACTACTACTACTACTACTACTACTACTACTACTACTACTACTACCACTGCTCCTACATGTGCAAGTACTGTACACAATGTCGTCCTACGATTGTTGTTCTACTGTCAACTCATGATGTAATAAGGCTGTACTTAATGTGGGGACATTACTCACTTCATTTGATACCACAACATTGTCACGATCTGAAGGTGTCAAAACACTGTTGTATTACAGTATTTTACCATATCCATTCATGGCATTTCAATCTTTAGGGATTTCTTTCAGTACAACTATGTAAGATCAGAAAGAGCATGGTGCTAACATTGCTAGCATTCACTGCATTCACTGATAAGAATAATAATTTTTAAAAATCACTGCAATTGCAATTCAGTGAATAGTCTAAATAAAGCACTTATACTGCAGATTATTGCAACTTTGTTGTTTTTGCATAGATCTTTGGACTCTGCCTACATAAATACAGAAGACACGGTCAATTGCTTTGCAATTTCCCAAAAATGCTGTCTCAATTCACTATTCACTCCTCAAACAGCAGAGAAGTGCCAGGGGAGCAATTTTTCTAGCAGTTTATTCTACAGTATAGACTTTTTCCATCAAAGTCATAGGCATAAATATTGCTGGGCCAACACTGCCTTCCCGAAATAGCAGCTAAGCTGTGGCCTAACTAACTTGCACTCAGCTCTACATATGTATATATGAGTTCTATTCATCACTATAAAACACTACCTCTAGTGAAGAGGTTCAGAGGTGGGGGTAAGAGTGTGTCACGGGTCCAACTTTTCCACTGTCATTCAGCAAAGAGAATAGCCCCGTGCTGGTCACTGAACTGACTGGACACACACTGAAACACTGCATTCAACCTGACAATGTGTTTTCATTTTTG
This sequence comes from Monocentris japonica, assembly GCA_900323365.1. Classification (NCBI taxonomy): domain Eukaryota; kingdom Metazoa; phylum Chordata; class Actinopteri; order Trachichthyiformes; family Monocentridae; genus Monocentris; species Monocentris japonica. Next base: position 17,735 of record OOFE01021141.1, on the reverse strand, counting down.
ACAGAGAAAGCCCTCATTATCCCTCCAGTGAATAGCATCTCATTCAAGTGCAAATCAAAAGGCCTTTGAAAATGGAAAAAAAAAACAGAAAAGAAAAAAGCCACATGGCAGAAACAAGGCCTTTTTATTTTGTTGTCCACTATTCCTTGCTCTTTCTCACTGATACCAGCATCAAAAGCCAGGGGGAGACTTCCTGATTAAGCCTAGATGCTACAGTGGGTTCAAGAAATGTCTCTAATGGCAGGCAGATATGAAGTAAATCTTGTACTTTTCTTTTAAAAAGGGCCATTTATCATTTGACTTTGAAGTCAAGACCAGGTTATTTTCTATAGGGCTTTCCTTTGATTTGAAATTGCATATATATATATATAGATTGATTTTTAATTTAACTTTTTCATACTGAATAGAGTATATTTTCGTATATTCCCATATTGTACAGTTTTCCCCAACAAGTACTGCTGCGGTTATTTAAGAGTTTCACTCTCTTAATGCTGGAACCTATACCTTTCCATACTTTCATTAATTTCTACTTAGCATGGTCTATAACCCTCATTTTGCTAGGTTTCTGTTTATATTCTATCATTCTTTGCTGTATCCTATTACTATTTGCTGCTACAAAGGTTTTTTGGTGCACTCCCAAGTCCGATTGGAACTTGAATGGAAAGATGATAAAGGGATAAAATGAAGAGGAAGTTACTTCATGGGAGGAGGAAGCAGAAAGCTTGGCCCCTTCATAGTGTGTGTGTTTGCAGAGCAGCAGACAGCAAGCAGGAGTGCCTGGCAGTAGAGCCACATCAGAGGAAGGGTGGGGCTCCTTTCAGTGTTCCTGCCTGTCTGTCTGCCGAATGCAGTTCTTTGGGCTGGAACTATGAGTGTAGGTTCACAACATAGTTGTTTCTTTGCCCACAACCACACCTTACCTGTCTGCAATGCTCCAGTTAGTTCCAAAAATTTCCAGAGTTGTTTGTTTTTGAGGAAATGGTTGGGAAGCTTGCTGTCCTGCGTTTCTCAGTTGGCCACAATCTGATCCTACCTATATTGACCATCTTTTCCCTGGCTCAGGAGCCAAAGTCCTGCTGTTATCTGTCAAAGCTTACCTTCTCTCCAAACTTGTGAGGTTGCCCTATACACTGCTTAGCCATCTATCCCTTAATTCAAAACACATGCCAATCCATTCAATATCATTTCCACTGATTTGTCTGTTCATCCGTCTTCGTTTCCATCCATTACTTTGTCCAACCCTCTACTCTTGCAGCCTTATATGCATGATACCGTAATAATAGCATCCCTCTTCTGTCATTACATAAAAAGGATGTGTGTGTGAAAGTTTACATGTGTCTGAGGTATGGCACAGCCATTTACAGCAGTTAAAACCAAAATGCATTTCATGAAATATTTATGATTAAGGACATATAAGGGGAACTAAGCCATCAACTGTGTCTCCACCTCTGCTTAATAACTTCAGTTATTGTAGTGCAGACAATAACTGAAGTTATTTGAAATCTATGTGCAGTACTCTGTATTATCTAATTAGAAAGGATATTCCAGAATTTCATGTAAAAGTATAAATGTCTAAGTAACATCCAAGGGCTTGGTGAAAAACATTGATACACTGATCACAATATTATTCTTTATGATGCAGAACTAATTTGTTTTCACCAATATTATTCCTTGTAAAATGTTCTAGCTCTTCCTTTCTTGCTGAAGAATCTGCTATGTCTATGGATTTTTAAAGGTGTAGAAAAAACATGGACTTCATACTGATCCTACATGGGAAAGGCTTGATGAGGAAAATTCAGGTGAAACTCTTATAACACGTGGCCATCTTTAGCCAATATATCATATATAAGGTGTGCTTCAAGAGGTGCCTGTTACAGCACATACTTACTGATGTCATCCTCGTGATAGATGACGGAGTGGAAGGGGATATCCTTGTCTTTGAGGTACCTCTCAGAGGGTTCCACATAGTATGTTCCTTGGTGGGTTTGGATGAAGCCCTCGAAGCGCCCGTCAAACACAGAGCCATGGGTCAGGGTGCCCTTTTCACCTGAAACACAGGAGGAGGAGGAGGAGGGAGGGAGAGAGGGAGGGACAGATCAGAAGAGAATTGCCATTTCTTTCTGGTCATAGATTTAGGCCTAATAATCAAAACACTCAATGTAATGTACTTTTAAATAATAATATCCCACTGCATAAACACCTAAGCTGAGGACAGATAATAAAACACTTCTGGTCTGAATAGTCACGTAGTTTAAGGGTAGAAATCAAACACCAGAATCAGTTTCACAAGCATGACAGACTGTGGTACTTGTACTGAGGACTACAACTCTGGTATCATTTTAAATTCAAAGAATGGTAACTACATTTGATCAGTTAAATTACACAATTTCTGTTGTAGAAATTAAGGGAAGAGTAAAAAGAGGAATAGCTTAAGGGACAGAAGGGATACACTACCACACAGACAGAAATGCCTATAGCTGAATAAGAAGGTATGTCTTCTTATTCAGTAGCGGCTACAGCAGGGACACAACCACCCAGTTGTCACAACAACAGACAATTCTAAGACCCTCTAAAGTATGATAATTTGCACAGATGACAGACGACTGAAAGAATGGATATAAGTGAATGGAGTGTTAAATAACAAAAAGTTATTCTCCTTTTGGTAGGGAAAACAACATAACCACTTTCATCTTCTATACTCAGAATCAGCTCAGCAATAGGTTCTTTTGCTGAGAACCTTTTCCTGAGGAATCTTTTCCTGAGGAATCATCTTTTCCTGAGGAATCACTTGAATTGAGCTCAGCCAGAGAAACCCAGCCAGCCCATCTCAATGCTGGACTGGAGATAATGAGAACAGCAGAATGCAGACCTTTGAACACATTTGTCCCACAGAGCAACACACTTTCCTCGTTTTCACTCTGTGCTATTTTAGTTAGGAAGCACTGAGAAACTCAAACTGAAGTAGACTGATACTGAAGTAGTTGACTGAAACAGTATTACTGACATCGGAGGTGAAAACAACCAGGAAGATCAGTAGCAGTTTATCAGAGCAGAGTATTCTTGCAAACATCATGCCAGAAACAAAGGGTTTTGAGAAACGTTGCATAAAGATAAGATCTGGGATTGCAGAGGGCACGGATGGGATTTCTTGCTGATATGCTTATAGAAGTTTTGGAGAGGATGCTTTCTAACAGGGCAGATCAGTGACTGGACTCCTATTAAGTTATCAGTAATAAATAGAGTTTGCCAGCAGTTTGGCTTAGTTGAGGAGGCAATTCAGTGCAAACTGATGAACGTTGTAGTCGGTGCCATTCACCACCCCAACAGCTAACCATCATACCTTTGGATTAGGGATATTGCATTTGTTCTTTTATAGTCTCCCTCTCCACAATGGGACTTGTCACAACCTAGGTTTGTAAGGACAGTGTGGGGAGACTGAATTATGGACTATTCATTTCTGTGACATTTTTGTAATGCTTAGTTGTCTTGAATCCAACCAACATGGAAATAAGAATCATTGACATGATATTGTGGCGTTTTTCCATTTTGTTGCTGAACAACTCACTGGTCTATTTTCATTTTAGTTGCATTCAGTTAGGGCCCATTTTGCAATGAAGCAGGTCAATAGCTGATCACCGACTCTTTTTATTATGTAAAACAAGTGAAAACGAGCTTATTGGCAAATTAATATACATCAATGAAAAAACAAATAAATAAAAATTTCAAATTAAATCACCAATAACAGCTCACCACTACAACTTAACTAACGTTACTGCTAGCATACACTTAGCAAGGCCTACTGCTGTAATGTTACATGCTAAAGATTAAGCCTACTTACGGCATAGTCCAACAAACAATATGTAGTGAGTCCACCTACCTTTTATGTATTTTATGTATCAAGGATCAATACATATATTTAAATGCTAGAAAATGTAATTTGAAAAACAATGACCCAAACCCTTGTTTCTATCATGTATAGTTGAAAAGTTAGGAATAGTCATTCATCATTTTTGCAAATTAAACTCAAATGATGGAATTAATTCCACTGCTTCTTGAAACCAAAAACATGATCATTTTCAAGCTACAGTGTACAGCGTAACACCACAAATGCAGCTTGGCCATTTGAAACATTATGATTGAACTTACATCAGATCTGTTGCCAGAGACTTCTAACAGTGGTGCTGAGGAGTTACGGTATCTTGGCTGCCTAAAGGTTCTATGAATAGCATCTCAGTCTCTCTCACTCCAGCCATTCTTTTCACAGGCGCTGGCATCAATCTTTTCTCAAGAACCAAGACCAATCAGTGGTTAAATATGTGTTTATACAACAAAACAAGTTAGACTTTCTTGTAAATATAACCTAAAAGCAATCCAGTTGCAGAACCGCATTTTCCGCCCCCATGGCTTTAAATTGCCATAGCAAAAAATGTCTTACTACAACAAACATATCAGAGATGTGCAGTTCAACGATGCCAGACTCTTAGCAACAAACACAGATGCAGATGCTTGGCCTTCTGGCAAGCACAAAACTAAATTGGCATGGTGAGAAGCCTAAACGTCATCATACTAAGTACGGCATCTGTCAATTTTACGTTGAGGCCACTGTTTGCATGCTGATGTTGTCTTAAACTATCAGGGTCATTCTTTATATGAAGGCATTTATACAGTATTGTTTTGCCTTTTTCATTACTAGCTATTCACTTTTCTCTGTTCACTATGGATCTGTCTGGCCACCAGGTGAATTACAGCCTGCATTCCATTTTTCATTCTGATACTGGCAAAGTATCAGAACACGTTACATTTACCAACATGTATCTACAACAGTTTCTTGTAACTGAAATGTCCTGTCACGTTACTTAAATTTATATCATACCACATATCAAAACTAAATCTAAATATATCATGATGATCATTTTATTTCCAATTTCTTTTCTCAAATAAAGACATTGGCTCTTGTTTCATGGCTACAATGGATGTGGAATCCCTTTCTCGCAACATTGTCCATGATGAAGGTCTCAAGGCCTTGAGGCATTTTCATGTCTCTAGACAATACCTCCCAAGTGAGTTTATTGTTCAACTCACTCGGTGGACCTTAAGAAAATAACTTCTTACTGTTGCAGGACTGTCTGTACAGACAGGAGAAAGGGACAGCCATGGGAGCCTGCGCTCATCTAAACTACGCAAATATATTTCTTGGACTGTGGGAGGAGAGGCATATCTATAATCCTCCACCAATCATTTTAGAAATAAGATTGTGTGGTGGCGCAGTTACTTTGATGGTGTGATCCGTTTTATCTCCGACTCTGAAAAAGAGATCTTTGAGCCTAGAATACAATCAAATAGAGATCAATTTCTTGGATTTAAAAATCTTGGATGATCAAGGAAACCTACTCTGTCACAAACACAACAAACTCAAAGGCCCTACTTTGTTACTCTGTACAGTAAGGAGGCAATTAGAGTCAAACACATCATTAAGAAGAACTGGGACATACTCTGTTATGACAATGTCCTGCATCATGTGTTCACTGAGCCCTCTGGTGTCAGTTTCTGATGTACTGTAAAAAAACATCAACAACCTCATTAACTGCAACACCACTCATGTCTTCTACAAGCTTGAATGCATTTGTGGGTGCTTCTACACCAGTCTCAACTAAAGGAGGCCAACAGGTAATGTGAACTACCCAGAAATTGGCTTGGCTAAACATTACTTGGAACTTGGACAGTTCACTCAAGGTCTCAGGTATAGAAGTGATACTTTCAGATGCACAGGCTGATGATAAATTGAAATGCCTCAAACAAAGAAGCGTATTGGATCAATGTGCTTTCTCCTCTAGTTTTATATGTGGACATGTGTACTTGAGGTGTCATGCAACTGCACCTAGTTGTGCATAGAAATAGCTGGAAATGGCAACACAGCATTACCCAATACAACTCAGACTGCTATTGCTTTGTGGCCACATTTTACAGGGCTCTCCTGGCCAATTGATTTTCCTCTTATTTCATTCTCAAACCTTACCAGCTAAATCACACACCACATCTGAGAGCTGAAATACAACGTATTTGTCCTTGTGCCAATAAACTGTTTAAACACTAATGCCAGTTAAGGAGCAAAAAGGCAGATTACCTTCCTACTAAAGGCCAAAATCTGATACTCGTCTTCTTGGAGTTTATGTCTCTTAGTTGAATTAGGTTAATTTTACCAATTATATTAGCCATGGCAGCAGGGGTAACACTCATACAAGTACAATATCCTTCGATGTCTTCATTCATTCAAATTTGGAAATAAATATAAGAGGCTTTTTAAGTATACTGATGTTGGAAGAAATGTGCCTATCCAACCATTTCATTAAACTATAATATTCATAATGCTAAAAAGCCTAAGGGTGAGTTTCCCAAAAAGCATCGTAGTGCTAAGTATATCTTGAAGTAATTCTTCAAGTTCTTGAAATCTCTTGTTTGTTCATGATGACCTGGTGCCAGTCATGAGATTTCAAATATCTCTTTGCAGGTGGCATGTAGGCAAGATCCTTTACTGCAGGCCCAGATCGCTGTCTAACCTGCACTCCACAACATGTCAAAAGTATTATCTGCATTATCTTTCAGCCCCAGCATCCCATACTTTGAAAACAAACAAAAAAAAAGATAGGTCTTTTCTACAACACTATATAAGTCTATATTTTTAACACTGGATTTCCTGTTTGGAAATATTGCTCTTCTCTTTTTATCTTCATGTTGATGGAAGAAGCAAGGACCGAAACTTCAGGCGAGTCTCTTTTAATAGGCTGCAGGACTCTGCCAGTCTAACTGGATAATTATGTGGTAGGATTTCCACATTTAGGTTGATGAGCAAGTCGTGGTTGAGGTTAAATTATGTTGGACAATGTGTAATTTGTTGGCACGACATTTTTCTGTTTCTTTAGATGAATACAGTCAAAATCAGTTGTGCCATCAAGTATGTTATCAGTTGACCTTTTAGCAGTAACTTTCTATGACTCTTTGCCATAAATGTTAAATGGGTTATTTATTTTATGTGCATACAATATTTTCACACATTATGTACACTTGGAGTGCCCGTGGTGGGATTTGAGCCCCAACCCCTGATGATAGTAATGCTGTGTGTTATCCATTGCGCTACACAAGCACATTTTCTGACCTATACACTTCAGAGGCATGTAATGTAATCAAATTGAATCAAATCAAACATCTTACTTGTGCTATTTAAATATATGTCTACATTCGAAATCTACATGCAACAACAGGAAATGTATTGTTGTGGAGATATGATTGAAAAGATAATCAGCAAATCCATGATTCCTCTATCATATCATATCTATATCCTCTATGCTTGGATCTCAAACTGACGGTGGGCGGGGTTCACTATGTATCTCTTCAAGTATCTCTTCACTTCACAATATCCTTTGGGAAACACATGTAAAATTTTCAATAACTGTCGTGAAACTGTGTGTGAAGTATGTCGTGAATTTTCAAGATCTAACACTATCGGTACACCCACCCCTGATCAGTAGGTCCTACACAATATAATAGGAGCATTTGGGCAGACTAGTGTTTTCATCAGAGATCACGGTGTCGAAGAATAAGAAGGGAGAATGGAGCTTAAACCCACTGGGATTTTATGCTTTCTCTCTCTCACACACACACACAAACATCCACCCACCCACTATTCCATAATGCACTTGTGCGTGCACACCCACATTTCGAGCATATAAAAATAGCGATGCTGTTAGCTGAAAACATTGCTTCTTGGTTGCTAGGGTAATGAAACTTAGTGTATAAGGGATGATGTAGACTTTCAATCCAAGTGAAAAAAAAAAAAAAAAAAAACTACCAAAATTAAATTTGCAAGGTTTTCTAGTAAGCAAGATAACTGCACCTCTTTCCAGGATGTGGTTCTGGGAATAACTGCTGGACTTACCAAAGATTTCTCCAGTGTAAATGTAGGAGGTATCAGTGGGTACCTCTTCTCCTGATATCTCTAGGATGAGATCTGGGGAAAACAGGGTTGTATCCCTCTTCATCCGCAAGTTGAACTGCCTAAAGAGAAGAACATGAAAAAATACTTATAAACTCCTCAGATTCTATGTAGTACATTTAATGTTCTGCCTCACAGTTTTGTAAATAGCAATGTAGCAGATATGAAAAAGAAAACATGAGAAACAAAAAAGAGGAAAAGAGAGAGGAAAAAAAAAAGGGGGGGGGGCTGATGTTCCCCTGGAGAAATGTTTTTGCCATGAGAGGTCAATTTGGTGGCCTCTGGTGCATTCTGATGGCTTTATTTTCTACTATCTTGAAGTTAAATTCTATGACCTGTTCAATGTGGCTTCCCATTTCTCATGTCAAGTGTATAACACTTAAAAGTCCCGTATTGTAGGAATTCAAAATGTCCTCTATTTATATACAGATATAATCTCTTTTTAAATAAGACACAATCAATGCAGATTAATGTCAAAGCTTTTAGTTGTGGACTGTTTGATTATATACAGTACAAATACAGTGACAATAAACATAACCAGTCTGCCTGCTCCTAACACAAAAACAAGTCATGAATGTAGAAAAACAGCAAGCGATATTCTCATTATGCTGTTTCCTTTTTCTCAAAGTCTGAATGTCATAGCTGTGCACATAAAATGAAGCCATATGAAGATTCATTGAGGAAGGAAAAGAAACGTAGGTGCAGATGACTGTATATCCTATGCATACCTGTTTTTTAATCACAGATAAGAAACAGACAGTCTTTAACAGCGATTGCATTTCAGAATAGAATACAGATAAGGCTACATAGTCATTTGTGTACCGGTACTAAGTGTGTGAAAATTACCCAACAAACACTCTCAGTGAATATTCTTTTACTATACTTGCTAGAATACTTTACTTTTTTATTAAAATAAACCATCATGCATTAATTATTCAGTATTTCAGAGAAATGGAATAGCATCAGCAAGAACACACACTCAGTAAATATGGCCTTGATGTGCTGGATGCCGATTCTGATCTATCCTGTGCGCACAAGCCTTTTGCACATGGCAATTGGGTAGACAACTAGCAGGAGACTTTTAGAGTGTTAATATGCATTTTGAGGCGTGACAATGGTAGGGTGCAAAATTGGAAACCATTATAGAAATGGGTCACTGCCATTGATTTACTAAACCAAAGAGAGAGGAGAGAGATCAAAAAAGAACAAGAACAAGAAATAAAAGTATGTTCCATTTGAGAATTACTCTTTCAAACGTCAGGGGATGAGTTTAGAAGAGGATGAGAAGTTTTGATTGCAAAGTCATATTATACATGAGAAAAATGATCACTGCTTGATGAAACAAAAACAGTATTTAACAAAATGTCTGTCAACCCTTCATCTCCAGGCCTCTGGCTCAGCTACAGGGTGGAAATCATTCTGCTCTCTCACCTGCGCTGTCGATTGCTTTGAGAACAACGCTGCAGCTTGTGGGACGATGGTTACACCTCAGGTATTTGATTTGCAGAGATCAGGCACTAAATTGGCAAAAGTTTATGTGCACGGTAGTAATTAACATGCTTCTTAAATACGACCCCCAGACGCTCTCTCTCTCTCTCTGAATAACACCCACACAGTTCTATAGTAAACAGAAAATCATGATGCAGACTTAACCATTAAGCTAAACCAAACCAGCACAGATTCTCATCAAACATGCTCAATGACACAATACTCCAATTTCAGCATGATTCAAAAACAAAAATGACCTGCTTGGACCCGTCTTCCTTGATCGCCCATGGGTTGCTTTGCTTTGGTGGCATATGGGCTAGCAAACAGTTTTTGCATAACGTTACAAGCTGGCTGTAGCCTGTTTATCACATGCATTGACTTTTTCGAGGGGAACCAAACAGTGTGCATGAGGGCCACATTAGAAGGCTGCTTACATGGGCATGACAACAACAATATGAAACAAACAGGCTCTCCTGATGATGAGATATATTTTCTGGAACTTGTAAACATTTTTTTCACCCAAAAAAGTAGCTGGACTGTATGTTAGTAACATACGACTAGCTGGCACAATTTGACAACTCAGGCCTTGGAAGATTAGGGCTAAAACAATAATTTCAGGGCTGTACAATACACACAGGTAATATGCAGTCAGGAAATCAACAATATATACCCAGTAGTTCTGTACCTACCCTGTACAACTCATATGATCAATACATACGATACAGTGCACGCACGCACACACACAAACACGCGCACGTGCACGTGCACACACACTAAGCAAGCCCAGAACCCCTCAATGCCAAGCAAACGGAGAAAAGTAAAAAAAAAAAAAACATTGAACATTGTTCAACATACACTGCGAGAGAACTGTGCTGCGTTGGGTGGGTGAAAACAGAGATGAGCGTATAAGAAAGCAAATTAGATGGGCTAGATAATGAGAAGAGGGAGTAAGAGGTCATACAGGGGAGATAACATATTGTTTCAAGAGTTGTGTCCCTCTTCAGTCACAGATAAGCTGTGCTGGTTACAGCACATAGCAAGCCTCTCTGAAATGAACTTGCAAAGGCAGAGGCCTGTAATTACTGACAATCCTGCACAGTGGAAGCCTGAAGTTTAGAGAGCTGAGCTTATGACTGGGAAAATCTAGGCGGGTGAATTGAATGTTTGTTTGTTTGTTTGCCCTTGAGCAAGGCACTCAACCACCAACCACTCCAGTGGCATTGCTCAGTGGCCAATATGGTACCATGGTAACCATAATACAATGGTTGTGCTGGGCAGCTACCAGCTGTGAATATGTTTAACTGTGTGAGTCGGTAGCAGGACATTGTAGAAAGGGCATGTGTGTTCAGCCAAAACAGGTGGATTAGTTGAAAATGGTGCAAAGGACAGGGAGGTTCTATAATCTTCATGAAGCCTTGAAAAGAGGCCTAAAACAATTTTTCCTCTAGTGAGATAGAAAAAAAAATGTTTTCATTTGACCTTGAGATCAATGGAGATTTGATGAAATACAATCACAGTAAAAGACTGAATTCCTTCCTTCAACAATTGACTTCCAGCCATCCGCGTTGTCAACACAGTAACTAAATCTCCACAACAGTACTCTGGCTCTTTGAATCCCTATCTGATTTTAAACAGTTATTCAGACATTGCATGAGTATGATAACATTCGCAACTCCCTGGAATCACTGAATCACTGCAAATGATTCACTGAATAAAGTATAATCATGGTGCACTGAGCACATTTAATAAAATTTACAATAATCCTGCCAAATTAATGACCTCCAACCCATCTATCTTGGGAGTTTTTGTGAGTGAAACATGTTTGTCCAATCACTGGAAAAACAGGTCTAGGTAAAGAATAGAATGACTCTTCCTTTAAAAAGCTGAATGGGCAGATTCAAACAGATGTAAATGATAGGTACAAACTGGCTAATTTCCAATGTATTTATTGGAAAAAGTTGAAAAGGGTATAAAAGAGCACAGCACACCATGAAAAAACCCATATCAAATCACCCAGTCAAGTATGAATTAGCCTTAATCCTTTGTGTTACTTTTTCAAAATCCTGTGTTGTAGTGCAACGACAACGTAGCAGCAAGCTGGCTATAGAGATAGTGATTAAAACACAACAATGGAAAACTTTGAAGAAGAATTGGATCACACAATACGGCAGGCCTGTGCAATTCATTCAGTGGAAAATGAAGGGGGAAAAAAAAAGTAGTGACTTGCCATGTACTCATATGCCTTGCAGGAAAAAGTAGTCATTTTGGCTCCAATGACTTGCACATGCAACACACTGGAACCTGTCATTCTCCAGCCCCAGGAACATGCTACCTAGTGATAGTGTCTGAGATGTTGTATTTATAACACCTATCTCTCAACTTACCTTTTGGCCTGGAAGGCTTAACTATTTATACTGTGATCCTGGCAGATTTTTCCAGAGCAGAACACTTAAATGAATCCACTGTTGCCAAGGAGAAAACAATCCTGTCGCCTTTCTGACAGTGAGGTCACTAGGCTGAGCCTAATAGCATTAAGTTAATTTAAATGCACTTGATTTAATTGCGTGTCCACAGGGAAAAGTATAACACCAGGGGTATTCTCAGGCAACTTGACACATTGTGTAGCTGTTTAAATGCCCCTGGCCCTTATCTTGTATGGGCATTAGTGGTGTAGCATTACTTGCTATGTTAATGTGGAAAGGTACCAAGGTTCTTTATTTTCATTATATTAGATCACACATATTAGATCACACAACAAATGTGATCTAATATGTGTTTTACTGAATCACAGTGTAAACTGTGCTATTACGACAATTCCACATTAAACTCCATTAAACCATGTTAATGAATGGGATTTAAGTCGTTGTGCCCACACCCTCCTCTTCTTCAGGGTGTTCCCTCTATCTTCAGGCTATGCCAGAAGTTGAGAATTTGATAAGATATGGTAGAACAGGTTGGGGCAAAGAGTAAACTCCTAAATACTGTTATGAAACCAAACTCCCAGCCTGTTCTCATACAAGTTTGTAGTCATAGTTACGAAAAGTAAGGCACCATAATTTTGTATGATATCTGAAGATACCCTCTGAGGTATCCACCCATAAGCCTTACCATTTCCCATGCTGTGGTTACAGAAAATACAGTGTGAAGATTAATCTGCTCGCCAGTGGAGGTCACTGCTCCAGATAGGCCATCATTTATACATATTCATATTAATAAATGAAATCAATAATTTATAATGAACATGATTATATATTTGTTATTATAATATTAATAATTTGTGCCAATTAGCCAGCCAAAACACTAAGAATTCATAATGCTATAACGATAACAGAAAGCCAATCTTACAAGAACGACAGAAAATACAACCCAGATTGAGTAACACTTGCTACCAGTTACTGGCAGTAAAAGGAAAGTCTTTCTCAAGTCTACCTTGACAAAAATGCCTTATCTCTATGGGACTAATATACTTAAAATCCTGACAGACTCAGAGGCAGCAGGTAAAAAATGAAATGATCATGTGTTCTGCTCCAAGAATTGGAGGAAAAATTACATCATGAGGAAAAGCACATGCTGCGCTTTCTTTGTAATCCTCTTGTTACTGCAAGACAAAAAGGCATCACATGAGGTTCATATGATCCACTCCCTTCCTAGAAAACTGAGGGAATGTAGTAGTTCAGTGGTAAGCTCAGGCATCTCCAGAGTAGTCACAGGCCTTGATCCTAGGTGGGAGGGACATTCCACAGATATGACTCACATGAGGTTCACTTAATAAATGGCTCATTATGAGTGTATAACGTTGATTGTGCCACATCAGTCTGCCCTCTCTTCGAAAGGCTCTTGCTCTTAGCCCAACAGGGCAAAACAAGGTCTCTGATATTAAAGTGGCAATCGGTGTGATTCTTGTTTTTTTCGCATTCGGCGCATTGGCTGCACCCCTCAAGCCATACGTAGATGCATAATTTCCTGTGTGTGCATCATTTTTGCCAGAAACGGTGGCCCGGCCTGCAGCAAGGGAAACTTGCATACAGAGAAGCACTGGAACAGCAATACACTGAATGGCTATTGCTAAAAATATGCCAATCATATAAAGTATCAAAAAGGATATTGAAGGTATTAATATGAAAATCTTGAGGATTAATACTTGAAGTACAGTTAGACAATTCAGATTAAATCATTAAAAACTGTAGACTATTTTCTACATCTGGCTCCCTTTTTATCACCTACTTTTATTGTAGGCTATCAAAACTTTTACATTATCAGGCAGAAATGTTGGGGGAAAAAAAGCATCCAATAGCAATCTTCGGATGACTTCTTTAGTATTACCAGGGGAAATCAGTAATTTGATTTTTCCCATGCACATCATTAATTTCAGTCAGTCATCCAGACGGTAAAATATCTTACTGGGGGACCGTAGTAATCCAGGGACCTGCCTGTGCGAATGTGCCACACAACGTCACCCACAATACAGCAAAACAGGCAAAACCCATTTCTTGTAGCTCCATATCATTGGAATACCAGATGTAGCAGCTCCTTCACTCTTTTCCTCTATTTTTCTAGGCACCAAACTGCTTCGTTGCTTATTTTATGTTCTATTTGTGTGCTTATATTCTGTTTCTCGCCCTGATGAATCCTATTACTTTTGCTGCTGCAACGACCTAGTTTCCCCACAGGGATCATTAAAGTTTCATCTAATCTAAAGAGTGAGTAAGTACTAGCACGATGATGACCACCCCTTCCATTGTTTTCATGGTCATCTCATCCATGAATCCATGGGGATTCTCGACTTCTCGCCAGCTCTTGTCACTCACATGTCACTCAACTGCCTGTTATGTCTGCTGTTGTTCTGGACAGATTAGCCTGGCATTGGCCTACCTCCTGGCCCCTGCCATCTTTCATGCTGGTATCTCTGCTTGTCAAGGATGCAGTGATGGGCCCATTTTGTCAGGGTGATTGGAGAGTTGGCCTAAACACATTTGAATCACTACCAGCTCCAGTCTTTCAGTTAGCCTCTGACTGTGTGCTCATTTCACCTGCTCTGTCACAGCAGTCCATGTGAAATATGAGGGAAGAGCCAGGATGGGAGTGGTAATCCCTCTCCCTGAACTACTCAGGGACTCAGCACACTATTAATATCTACTTTAGCCACGGACACTTAGCGTGAGCATGTGTGTTTAAGAGGAAGAGGCGGAGAGTGGAGAAAACTGATATAATACATTAGAGGTGAGTACAGAGATGGGATGAGAATATGAAGTAGTGCGGAGTAAAAGAACATTAAAAACTGAGAGCAAGAGACAGCAGAATGTGAGGAAGAGAATAGAAAATGTTTGGGAGAGTAAGATAGCAGATGAAGCCAAGACAAGAGTAACAGTAAAGGGACCATGTAAAAGTAAAAGGACACTGTGGGCAGGACTTTAACAAAAGGAGAGGAGGAACATATGTGGTACAAAGAGAGTACAGTGTGACCTATTCTTTGAAGCCAGCACTGCAACATCAAGATGATCTGAGAATAGATTAGCACTAACTTCCTCTGCTTGTTATTCATCCTGGCACACCCATTACAGTTCCTGGCCTCTCCACTCCTTATTAATGGTCTCTCCAACAATCAATATGACCTCATGACTTCATCTTTTCTCCCTCATAACGAGCTAGATCTTGCCATGCATCAACCATGGCACACTGGTCACAGCCACAGCTGAATACACAAGCAGGCTATTTAGTTAGAAATCTAATCAGGATTATCAAGGAGTTACACAGCATCCTGAATGGTGATGAGAAACCATGAACTTAAGCATGTGTAAAATATTTCACAAGCAACATATAGGTGGTGTCATAATACTAGCTAAATTTACCCTTGTTACTATAATAATACAGAAACAAATCTGATCAAAACCCATTGAAGTAAAGAAAATGTGTATAGGATGAATTTTCTAAAGATAGCCTTCATGTTTGCCCGTGTACTTTGAGAACTTTGAGACAGATATAATTGGAAGTGTACACCCCCCAACAAACCATGAACTCCCTTGTGTGGAACTGAAACTGAGGATCATAGTAGTTCAATGTGTAAACTTCAAGATGTCAAACACAGTAGAAATTGAAGATTTATCCTCGCCTAAAAAAAAAAAAACAACCTTATTTTAGAGTAAATATCTCCCTGTGGTTGTTATGTATGAACCCAGACATTCAATGGATCTCTAGCCATAAATCTAATTTAATCCTGGTTGAAAGTGTGTAATAATGGCACCAAAAATGAGCATTTGCACTG
The DNA here is from genome assembly GCA_900323365.1 of Monocentris japonica. Taxonomy (NCBI): domain Eukaryota; kingdom Metazoa; phylum Chordata; class Actinopteri; order Trachichthyiformes; family Monocentridae; genus Monocentris; species Monocentris japonica. Next base: position 1,995 of record OOFE01021141.1, on the reverse strand, counting down.
TGGTTTTCTAAGACTATGTCTAGGCAGATTTTGGAGACTCCAAAAGGACACCAGGGTGCCAAATCATATTATGGGACTCTGAGCTGTACGAGACCATATTGTTTTGTATATTTCAATGAAACACTAAATACTCGTAAAAAAGCTTTTATCCATTTTAGATTGTGTTTCTTTTCACCTCTCCAAGTACCTCCTAACCTCCTAGCCTCCTGAGCTACTAGCTAAAGTTGTTTACCTCTGTTACCCCAAAGCTGCAAAGCCAGCCCTTTCACAGAACCATAACAAACTATACATCGTTGGAATCGCCATTTCATTGGCTACAAAACATTTTAAGCATTTATCTGACTCTTATCCTGAGTGACTTATGACGTGTGATAGTGTCTTGCGGTAAATGCTTTTTGTTTGGCTTGACATGCGCAAGCTCTGTATGAATGCAAATGTGTTGTGTCTTGGCATTTATATTTCTTGCACTTTCATGATGAACGCCCACCTGAAAACTTGAGTCATTTGGTGGTAGATGTAGAAATGATGGCTAATGTAGCAAATGGATGATGAAGAGAAATTCATCCATCCAAATCCCCCAACAAGGGAAAAAGCAAAAACAGAATCGGTCAGTGGTTCCAGTTCCTCTTCGTTCAGCCAATCCTTAATGGAGGCACATCTACGCAACTGTCTGAGTTGTTCCATAATTCAGGCAGTGCACGACCACGTGTGACTCAATTGCAGTCAACACGCCCAGTTCCTTCAGCTCCAATTGTATCATTCAGACTGTTTGCCCTCCACTGCAATGGTTTCCACATTAAGCTTGAACCAGGCATTACAATGAGTAAGCAGGTAGATTCATTGTCCTGCTTACCGACACTGCGACAGGTCACACGGCTAAACATGGACACACATTGGCTGTTGCAGGGATGAAACCTACAACCTTTCGTTTATGAGTCTCTTAAGCAATTCATATACATTCCCCATCCATTTATTTTAAATTCTACTGAAGATCGATATCAAATGTCTACATAAAATTTAAAACTAATTTCACTGCGGTGCTGTGACCTGTCTCTAACACCATCTGACTGGGAAAATGTTTCGTTTTTTTTTCCTCAGTTCAGTCGATTCTTGGTGTCAATATTTGTAAGCCCCCATTGTATTTTCAGGGAAAGGAAAAAAAAAAAACCCAATCAACCAAATCAGAGCAAGGTGAGAGAATGGATTAGTGTTAGATGCATATTCAACAGAAAAGAGATTGACAGAGGTTAAGAAACACAAATCCAAGAAATAACTTTACAGTTAAACAGAAAAAAACAGCCAAATGATCATAGGTATCACTTGATTGTGTGTGTCTGGAAAAAAATAGATGACTAAATAAAAATATGCCGGTAAATAAGCAGGGCCAGCTGCACAGAGAAAGGGGAGAGGTTAATAATCAATGCAGTGCTACTCCTCTGAAGGCAGCAGCTGACTGATAAATTATTCAGACTTATCCCAAATGCTGAACACACTGACTTGAGCGGCTGACAGTCAAACAGCTTGCTCAGTAAGCAGGCTAGCCTCAAGCAATGGAGAGTGCTCAAGCCCAGACCATCAGTAGGTGTCTCTCTCTCTCTCTCTCTCTTTTTTCTCCTTCCCCTGTCTTCATATACAGTGCATTCAGAAAGTATTCAGACCCCGTAACTTTTTTCACATTTTGTTATGTTGCAGCCTTATGCTAAAATCGTTTAAATTCATTTTTTCCCTCATCAATCTACACTCAATACCCCATGACAAAGTGAAAACGGAATTTTAGAAATTTTTGCAAATTTATTAAAAAGGAAAAACTGAAATATCACATTGACATAAGTATTCAGACCCTTTGCTATGACACTTGAAATTTAGCCCTGGTGCCTCCCATTTCTCTTGATCATCTTTGAGATGTTTCTACACCTTGATTGGAGTCCACCTGTGGTAAATTCATTTGATTGGACATGATTTGGAAGGGCACACACCTGTCTATATAAGGTCTCA
>OOFE01021139.1:32744-44626 GCA_900323365.1 Monocentris japonica | reverse complement strand
AGAACCTTTTCCCAACCTGTTTTTGAAAGAGTCACAGGCAGAAAAATACATTTCATCTCCATTCATTTTCTGTTCACTATTGAGACTCAACATTATTTGATCTTAAACATATATATTAATGTCGAGACAAACTAGTCATCACAAAGCATTGCAGGAAATCCTGTGTAGTTCTGGGCTTTGTGGGAGTTATCAGAGTTCAAATTCAGAGTGTAACAGAGGTAAGCTTGATATCACAGAAAGTCAGTAGCTTCAAGGGCTATCTTGACTTCTGGAATCTGCACCTGCATCTTAGATTTTTATTTTTGTGTTTTTCACATAGTCTTGTGTATAAATTGCTGCAGGCAGAACTGTTCAGCCAAGCCCTGTGAAAATGTCCATTTTAAAGGGTTGTATATTACACCTATGGTTCTCCTACAGAGGCAAGCGGATTCCAAAGAACCAAGTTGTACTTCACTTTCATTAAAACAGTTTCACTTTTTTTATATAGACAGGTTGAGAGTAAGACTACATGTAACAGGGTTGCAGAATTTTAACTACAGCAGTCACTGTAACTATTTACACTTGTAAGAAAAACAGCATTCAGGTTACAGCCACTTTAAAATAGAGGATAAATGATCAGATCATCGCTGCTTAATCAATTTTCCTGATAAATAAAAATACTTTGAATGGTTCCTTTCCACAGAAACATTTACACCCAAGAAGCGTTACCCACAAAAACAGGGTTGTCTATTTTTCAGCACAACCCTACTGGGGTTTTTGTTAGTGTAGTGCTTATACATCACACACAGAAAACAAATAAACTAGATTCTGTGGATTAGTCCTATTGATTTAGAATCAGTTTTAGGTAAAAGGTCCAAGTTAGGTTAGGTATAAAGATACTCCTATTTTTCTGAATTTGATCATATTTGATTTTTTCCACCTCCTCTGAATTTTTTCAAGCATCCTGCTCATTTGCAACCATCACATCTGGGAGTGCCCGTTTCCCCCTCACTAGGTACTGCTACCTAAAAATAAGTGGCCTCTTGAAAAGAATGACAAGAAATAGGTGCTTGCCAGTTAAACCAGTAATCTAGCCTGTGTCAGCAGTGAGAACACAGGCAGTTACCATCATAAAGCAAACAACCAATGCAAAGAAAAATCAGTTGTATTTTCAGAAAAGCATTAGTAAATGCTCTCTCCTCCCCTTAGAAGACTATATCTTCATTTAACTTTCATGGGTTTGACACTACTTCATGATGTGTACCATGAACTTAGGTCATAAAGATTAATACCAGAATAAAAAGGTGGGAAAAACTGAGTTCAGGTGGCTGTACCCTCCGCTCCATCCCTGCCTGTAAGATATAAACATCATAGTTTCCGTGTGATAAAAAGTTGTGGAGCAGCCTCTCACTCACACTGACAGAGGGATCCCTGGCTGGGACCCCACCACTTCCACCACATCGATGCTGACGGTGATCCAAAAGAGGAGGAAGCTGGTGCAGCACATGTGCGAAAACAGTATCCTCCAGTTCCCCTGCATCTTTCAGGTCTTTCCTCCTTCCCAACTGGATCCCGCTCCACTACTGCCAGAACATACTGTGCACTGTGTTTCTCTACAGGCTTCCTCCCTCACTAGGTCCGTGTCCAAGCAGCGAGCTGTCAGTCCTGAAATGACTCGGCTTCTGAGAGAGAGGGATGAGAGAGATAAAGGCAGAGAAAGAGAGAAAAGAGAGAGAGAGAGAGACTCAGATAAGCAGGTCGAGAGAGAGACAGACTGAAAAAACAAATAGAAACGAGAGAGAAGGAAAAAGAGAGAGACAGGCAAGCAGACACAGAAAGGGGGAGAGAGAGAGAGAGAGAGAGACAGACAGACAGACAGACGGAAACAGAAAGACAGCATTTAACCACTTCAAGCCTTCACGACCCTCAAGCCTATTTTCTATCCTTTTCTCCATTCAACTGTTTTCATGCTCCCTCCCGTGTTCTTACACGGAGAACCCAGAAGCATCGCGGACCTTTTGGAAACGTGTTGTCTGTGTGTTTGCAACAAAAAAAGTCTGAAAATGTGAATTCGGCCAGTTGGCAGAATATCAGTCATTCCAGAGCAGCCAAAGCCGCTGGAGACGATTTGTTCATTCATTGAGCAGAACAAAGCACCGCTGCGGTCCTCAGTGTTTTCATAGAGCTGCAGTTACGAAATATACTGAACTTTGGTGTTTCCCCGCGACATTCACATCTGCAAGTCTTGACTGATAATAACACTGAGCTGTTTCAAAGTTGGTGCACTTAAAAGATGTCTCTGCAAGACAAGCTAGTGTGTTGTCTCCCCGCTCCACAGCGCGTGAACTATAATTGAGATGTGATTGTGTAGCTTTACATAAATACCTTTCTAAAGACCAGGTGTAAAGTTTGAATCAATAAATGCGTTTAGGAGGAGATCCCCGATATGAAATGGCTCTGTGCTGACGAGACTGCAGACATAGGCTGCTGCACCACCGGTAGCACAACAGTCAGTGAGAGAAAAACCCTACTGTAGATAATGGGCGTCATTTGGGTATGGCAAGGTATGGGCACTCGCATATACCTTAACCTAAGTGAGTCCAAATTTGATCTTGTTTGTTATTATCATGGATAGCAAAGATCAAGCAAAAATTGCGAGGAATCTATCTATCTATATTAAAAAAAATCACATCAAGACCGATGTTCCCTCTATAAGCTGTGTGCGTCTCTGCAAGATAGTTTGGTGATTTAGGATTAATAATTTATTACGTTGACCAAATAATGGTCTTGTCAGTCATCAGTCATCAGTAATCAGTAATCAGTCATCAGTAAAATTTGTCCCCAGACATTTGATCAATTTAACCGGGTTTGGAAGTTTTGGGGTCAAATTATCATTGATGCAGGGACTTTGCAGATATGAAGTGAATTGACGCTGTATTACCGCATCTAGCGCTATTTGTCAGTTCTGCAGGACTGTAACTGGTGAAGGAACAAGCGCTAAAAACCCCAGAAATGGAGACATAAAGATCTTGTTTATACGCCATATTCATCAGTATATGTTATAAAATGATGCCCGAAGACGTCCCTAGCCCTACTCTGATGTGACTCGGAGTGCGATAATACCGTGATAATGATGTCAAGGCAGCGAACGGGTTGATGTATCCTCCACCACAAAAGCGGTGTTTCGACTTGAGCCTTTATTAGTTCAGTAATTGCATCGTACATCAAAGTTGCGAGGAGCCTGTACTGTCTGGGACGTGCCGATAAGGCGCGTGATGCCGGACAATATCAGCCATTACAGGCTCCTCTCTGACCGGGCCCCAATCACATCTGGCTTGCTGAGTGCTTTAATTAACTATCGACTGCAAATAAAAATGCGTTGCGCCGAAGAGTCTGGGGATATTAAAGAAAGGATTTTATATTCGTTTGCTAGCTAGAGACACGGTCCTTCAAACATCCGCCCTGCTGAAGTGTCCTTGAGCAAGTAACTGAATTCCTACCGGCTCCCAGCAGGGGTGGGGTTGTGAAAAGAGCATATCAATAAAGTCTCACGTTATGTTTGCGAGATTTCGAGAGGCCACCTATTCCACGGACAAGAACTAATAATTCGGGTGTCTTCACTGACATTACAGGAGCCTCAGTGTAACTTTTACACACCCAGACACAGTGCAGAATCGTCCACTTGATTCACCTCCCTAATTCTATTCTTCCCTTAAATCATTTCATGACCACCATCGTTACTACACGCCGAATGAACCCACAATAGCACAGTCCGTAGAGATAAAGCATGACATTTAGTTTTACAGACATTAAAAATGGTCTGACATATGCTACCGCACGCCCATTAATTTACTGCACTGTTTATCACTGTTTATAGCGCTTATTCAAAACAGCGCGTGGCTCCTAAGGTGGGCTCTAGTTTAATTCTCTATTATTTAACTCACTAGAAGTTAGCATGATGGGAGAATGTATAAGGAGGACTGTATAGGCAGTTATGTAATTCTGTACCAAGTCATATCATATCACATACCGCTGTGGCTCCTGTCTCTCCCATTGGGGCTTTGGGTGCTCTCCATGGTGCTGATTTTGAAGAGCGCGTTTCGGTGCTTTCCACGGTGCAGACTTTGACGACACATGGAGAAAGTTTCCTTTTATCTATGAAAACACTGAATGATGGGTAGGCTAGTGAAAACAAGACTACCCATCCCCTGTCCACACTAACCCTTTTTCAGGCGATTGGACATTTGAAATCGACCGAATTTAAAAATAGCTTACACACACAAAGCTTTTCAATCACATCCAGACTCTTGTTGGATTCTCGACCCAAACAGTTGTAATCTCTGTCTTGACTTGATTAGACATAAACCTCTTAGAAGGTTACATATCGGGCACCTCGCTTTAGTTATGCTCTCTAGTTAAGCTCCAGGGCTTAACCTCACTTCATGCCTCCAGCAGCCTCGGCTAATACAGACCACCTAAAAACATTTTCACCTCTCAGTGAACTTTTTATCATCAAGTCACCATAATCAAGAGCTTCACTGTCTAGTTCACTTTGACCGATTGCCAGGTAATGAGTAATGAAAGATGTTTTTTTTACACCACGATGAAAAATAATAATCATAAATTGGTCACCACACAGACCTGTTGGTTCAACGTCTTTACACTTATGCTGGCTGAGAATGAGAAACTATCCAATGAGTTGACTATAGGAATTCACCTTTTAATCCTAAATACTGCAGTTTAGTACAGGAAACCTCTGGCTGTTCTCCCCTCTAACATCAGATAGATAGATCGATACTTTATTGATCCCCTGGGGGAAATTCTGGAAATTCTGAAATTCTCCCCAATACTTTTGACAACAGCGACCATTACATTTCATTCATTTTGCATTTACATTTTTTTCTGAAGTTAGGTTATAATCATCAACATAAGGACATCGGGGGAAAGCAGAGGGTTTTGATCCCACTTATTAATGCAGTTGATAACTTGTCTAGAGGAGACTATGAATATAGCGCATGACAGTGATCCGGAGTCCAGACCACACATTAGATTAAATTAAAGCTTAATCCATTAGGTGTTCCAGTAGAGTAAAATGTGACCTCACCTTTAGGTAAAGCTGAGCTATAGAAAACGCTATTATCCATAAGACTAAAATAGAAAGGGAAAACAGTCCATACAAATGTGGAGCCAGTTTATCTAACGGCCCCGTTTGCATTCATATGCAATGCAGATAATGTATCTTATCATCATGATGATACTATGATACATGATTCAGATCTGTAAAGTGTGAACTCCAATCTACTGTCTTGGTGTATATCCACCCTCTTTTAGTCCTGAACTGCTCCCTAACCTAACAATAATCAACTAAGATAAGGGAGGCAAAACCTTGAAAATCAGTCAGTTGGGACAGACAGTATCCTAAAGTACCCCTCTAACACACTGACACTGACTAATTAAACTGTCACTGACCCCTGAGGGCATGTGCACAGAGAATAAGCCCCCATCACTCTTAAACTTACGTACAGTATTGTTGACAGGTGGACATTAAACAAAGCTCCTGTGAGCACCTCTCAGACAACTCAACCGGCAGTCCATTTCTATTTCCATGAAGCGGAATTGCTCATGAGTTTATTGTCTTTTGCAATGAGTTGCTTAGTGGACTCCTTCTAGTAAAGGGCACTTTTGGAGTCATCCTGTTTTGAACACCTTTACAACCAAGTGAACGGTTGAAAGGATCATCACTCAGTGGAATTACTCTTCGTTAAGTCCAGATCTGAGGGACTAATCTCAGGTGTCCCGCTCTGTGTTCCCTCATAGAGTGGAGTTGTGGGCTATTGGACTATTAGAAGCTCCAGGAGGACTAGAGTCTGTCTGACTGAAAAACCTTGCATCCATGCAACCTTCCATTTCCTTACCAAATGGCTCTTACTACCTGGGCCCGGATCGGGAGCCTCCACTGTCACGCACTGGATTCATCACCCTCTCCATCATCATGGGCATTTTCACCGGGCCAGCCATTGTACTCAACGCTACAGTGATTATTGTGTCCCTCATGCACAAGCAGCTGAGGCAGCCCCTCAACTATGCTCTGGTGAACATGGCTGCGGCTGACCTAGGCACGGCAATGACAGGAGGGGTGCTCTCTGTGATCAACAATGCCCAGGGGTACTTCTCCCTGGGAAGAACAGGCTGCGTGATGGAGGGCTTTGCAGTGTCTTTCTTTGGTGAGTGGGAGGAGGAGCACAGTGTAGGTTAAGTGTTTTTGTAGCCCATTCAGTTATAGCTCAGTAGTGCGGTACGCTGCACTGTACTGCACTGCAATGTAGACATCCTTTCCCAAATGTAATATAAGATATTTTTGTCATTTTGTCTGATTGTTTTTAATGCTAATCAATGTTTATGGTTTAACAAACACCTAATAGCATGACATATTTCATCATTATGTTGATTGAATTTTGGAAAACCTTCCATCACATCCCAATATTTATTCACGCTTTATCAGTGTCCCTCTTATTTCACAACACTTTTTATTTAACATCCCCACTGTATCTCCCAAGAGTCACACTGACTTTGCTTTGCCTGTTTTGTCTGTAGGCATCACATCTCTGTGCACAGTTGCTCTGATAGCAGTGGAGAGAATGTTTGTTGTATGCAAGCCACTGGGAGCATTTTCCTTCCAACTAAAGCATGCAGCTGGGGGCGTGGCCTTGTCCTGGCTGTGGTCCCTTATATGGAACTTGCCTCCCCTGTTTGGCTGGGGCAGGTATGAGCTGGAGGGTGTGGGGACATCCTGTGCACCAGACTGGCACAACCAAGACCCTACAAACGTCTCCTACATCCTGTCTTACTTTGCCCTATGCTTCGCCATTCCCTTTGCAATCATCTTGGCATCCTACACAAAACTAATGTGGACCTTACACCAGGTGAGATACCATGTAGCTCCATCATAGACTGCATTATTGCATGTTCTTTTGCAGGTTCATCCATGAATTATCAACTTTACAGTTTTTTCTTTTTGTCTGTGGTGCATAATATGTGTTTTTATATGTTGCATTATGCTATAAAAGTCCATGTTCCATTACATTGTGTGTTCTAGGTGTCTAAGATGGCCTGTGTAGAAGGCGGCGCAGCAGCTAAAGCAGAAATGAAGGTAGCTTGCATGGTGATTCTGATGGTACTGACGTTTCTGATCAGCTGGTTGCCCTATGCCAGCCTGGCCCTGCTAGTGGTCTACAACCCTAATGTGGAGATCCACCCCCTGGTTGGCACAGTGCCTGTATACCTGGCCAAGAGCAGCACTGTCTACAATCCTATCATCTACATATTCCTCAACAAACAGGTGCTGTAAAACCATGTGCGCAAAGTATGTGCGGATTATTTCTCTCCTGTAAATTGAGAAGGAAAAAAAATCATGCCATGGACCAGCTCTAGAATATGCTGGGCTTTTGGGACACTGGCACCATCTAGTGGTATTTAAAGACAGTATCTTATCCCTTTACCTCTTTATTGCAGTGTGTCTGTGTACAGTTTGTTACTGTAGCTGAAGCTTTGTGTGCATTGCATAATTTTGTTTTCTCTAGTTCCGTAACTACGCAGTACCCTTTCTGATGTGTGGGAGACGGCCCTGGGTGGAGGACGAAGTATCGGAGACCCAAACCACTGTCGAGCCTGCAAACAACAAAGTCTCTCCCTCCTGAATGTACACACTTACAGCCAACCATTGTTTGAATTATGACATCGATAGGCCTTTACCTGAAATATGTATATTTCTAATTCACACACTTTTTTAACGGGGAATGTGAGACATTCCTGTAATTTATAAAATAAACCTCCTGTATAATAATATAGAATCTGGTACTCTAACAGTGAAAGTGTTACTACCGTGTCAAAGTGTTTGTATGTATGAATGTTTTCATTGTGAAATGTTCTGTGATTTCAAAGTAAATATGAAAATGCAAAGTAAAATATTGGTGAATACAGTATGCAGTGTCTACTTATTCTCCGTAATCTGTAGAATACAAATAAAGGAGAACAGTAATTCAGCGCAAGTTTATTCAATAATGATCATTAGAAAATAAAATATCAGTATTGATTCAAATAAAGTCAAGGCCAAAATAAAATGGAAAAATACAAAAAATGTATTGATACAAAACCTAGAGGGTTATAGTAAAGCATTTGCTACTAAGAGAAATTATGTTTACCGAATAAAAACATTACGGAGCAAATATCAAGACTTTCAAGTAGAGAACATTACCATGGGTCTTTCCATACTTTTGTACATATTTTACATTATCTTCTATTTTAATACATCATTAAGAACATTAATAGTTGTAATAGCAATTATAATCATAACAATATGATGAAAACTAATAAAAACGTTCAAATCAATAGGTGTTTCTCTGTAAACTGGTACTTTACCATCTTTTTTCCCTACCCGCGAACAGAGGAACAGTGCATCTTGAAAATATTTTTTTAAATACTCTTTCATTCCCAGCATTGTAAGGTGAGGTGTAAATGACAAATATAGAATTCACTAAACCATACACACAGTCACAAAAAGTACAAAATTGTCTCACCTTAATACACAAATTTGTTTAGAAAAAGGAGAAACAAAAGCACTATACAGTTACTTGTGCAAAGACAAACAGCTATGTGCTAATATTTAAATACCATTGGTATAGACTGAACCAAATCGTTATTTTCTTTTTTTTTCAGGAATCCCTGACATGAGGTAAAAGTAAGTTGTTTTCATCTTTAGTTTAACACAACTTTTAAAAGTGTTTACAAAATAATGCATATCTTCAGTTCATCAGTACTGTAATTGCTACGAATAGTACAATGTGCCTGTTATGTGCATTGGTCCTTTTATATGATAGTCATCAACAAAAGGACTAGAACACACATTTTTTTACTCACAAACAATTCAAAGAGCCCTTTCAATGTGCACACAAAGTGGAAAACCTACATTGTCATGACAGTATTCGGTTGAATTAGAGTACAGTACGCACTCAACTACAAATCAAACACTCATGAACAACAGATCACAAAGTTGTCTTACCCTAACTATCCTCTGTGCTAATTCAAACTCTCCAGGGTATTGCCTGAAAAAGCCTATTTCAAAGTATTTTGTCCAGTAACCTTATTGTGATAGATTAATATTTGATGGTAGCTGATAAAAAACAACTTGATTTCTTATTGTCTTATGTTCCATCTTGTGAACTTTAGTTGTCCCATGTCATGGGTCCAGGATCAGTTCACCCTCCCAATGTCATTCATTTATATATTATGTATGAGGAGAGGAAAAACACAAAGCAAACGAAAAACCAGCTTGCAGGGGAAGCTTCACCCTACTCAATTCAATTCTCTTGCTAAAACTCCACTGTGGGTCAAGTGACGCTCTAACAAACAGACAAGTTGAGACAATGATATGTTGTCCCCGATGCCTAACGAGGTATACTGTATGTAGGAACCAGGCAGGCTGAGAGAGAAAGGGGTGGGGTTTAGTATTGCTTAGCCTCTCTCCAGCTGGGATGCATCCTGACATGAGGACACCCACTGTCTTTCCACCTAGGACACAAAAGCATCTCTCACCTGTGGACGGCCTTTGGATGTGTGCATGCTTCTCCTGCCACCACAGGCTCTGCTCCAAGCCCTCACACAATACAACATGAACGCTAAGATGTGATTCTGATGATTCAGTACAAAGGTTTTATGGAATCACACCGTGAGCAACAGAGAGCATGTCCGGGAAGATCCTAGCACAAGCAATGAGATATATTAATTTATCCCTGTTATTAACAGCTATCATTTTTCTTTCTTTCAGCAGCAAAAAGGCATTTCAGTCGGGGCTGATGAAACCTAGGTTTGACTTAGAAACCAACTAAAAGAGCAGCATTGTTAATGCACTATGCATTTTATATTCTTGTGCATGCCCTGCACAAAATATGCAAACAAATGTGTTCATCGCATCTGTATAAAATTTCAGCACAGGATCCTTGAGGCTTACCTTCTAAAAATGCTCCTTTGAAGGGGGCTTAACCTTATGCAACTGGTGTTGGTTTGGTGAAATAACAGATATACTCCTATGCTCACAAAACAAAGACATTTGCATATCTTGTGCAGTAGTGTTGTCACACAAGCGAAACCTCTTAAAGATGCTGTTTTCATAGGCAAAGTAAAGGGTGCATACTAGCAAAAAATAAAAGGCAAATAAATATCAGAATATTGTACCTAATAAAATAACGCAATTCTGCTTTTTATAGCATAATAGGAGTCACAAGGGTCCATATTGCTGATCTTTTAAATGGTACATAATTACAAAATATAGAATATCTCTTTACAAAGTTTTCTTTTGTTTTATAATACAATTTACAGCATATCAACTATGAAATATTAATCAGGCTATTCTAAAATTTAAAATAACCTGCCTGCTAGTGCATTTATCACAAATGCTTTTGTCGCTTCAAAAGTACATATCTCAAGTTGAATGATGCTATAAGTAGGACAGATATTTCCTGCATAATCTGGTACAACTCTACTGGTGCTCTTCTCTTTTTGACTGATCTATAGCAATCACTTAAATGGTCTGTTCTAACAACATAGGGATCAAGTTATTGTAATGACTAAGGACAGAGATATGCCTTTCTATGCTTGCATTGAAAACTTGCATGATATGCCAAACCTTAATAAAGTGACTGAGGTAATGACATCTTACATCTGATTGTCATCACCCTAAGAGACCCGCCCTCCACTATCTCACACCTCTGCCAATGGGTCCATCTCCTTCACTGACAACAATGTCCTCGTCTTTGATTGGCTGCGGGCTGAACCAGTATGTCACCTCCAAGTCAAGGCCTTTGACAGAAGGGTATGGCCCGTCCCCTACGAGCGGTACGGTAGCTGGCTCTGTGCTGTGACCTCCATTGCTGGCAGGTGGAGAGCAACTAAATGGACGGGAGTAATGTGTCTCTCTTCTAGGTGCCTTTCCTCTTCAATGTAAAAGGCACTTCTTTTGGTCAGAGCCAATAGATGCATTTCTTTTTTATTTTCACTGATGGTAGTCTAACAAGGTTCTAGTTTGCGTTCAAGTTTGAGTTCTCCAGCCACTGCTATAAAGTTGTGATGCATATCATCTCGTCTGCCAGGTCCTCTTCGTAAGGAGCTCTGGGTTCTGTGTCTGGCTCCTCATCACTGTAGCTGGCTGCGGCATCCTGCAGTTCATAGTCCCTCGGAGTCAGGATGGGGAACACGTTGACCCCATTGATGCCCGGCGCCACCCCACCATTCAGCAGGTGGCTGGCTGCACTCTCCATCTCGTCTATTGTCATCTCACAGGCATCTGCTATCTCATGCTTTGTGGCAGCGACAAACTTGGGATCCTTGGCATATCTCCCAAGCCCTTCTGATATCAAAACCTGCTCGACAACATGTGAGGAAAAAAAAAATGTAACTATGGGTTTTTCAATGTTATTTGGCAACTTATGCAATGCATTCTCTTACTTGTGCGGCATACCAAGTCTGAGACCTATGTGATTACTGCATACAACTAAAAGATTGTGGCTTTGAGATCTAATCATCTGGTCTCTCTACTTGCCCACCAACCCTCAGACTCACCGCTTCCACTAGGCTGGTGGCGCTGCCTCTCTTCTGGTGGTACTGGTTAAGGTACTCGGGGGGTACCTGCAGGTGGACTGGTGAGTAGGTCCTCTGGGAGTACTCTGGGTCGTCTGTGTACCAGGAGCTCTTGCGCACAGACACTTGGCTGCTGGCAGCACTCTCTCTATGTGGGTCCATATGAATGAGAGGGGTGTAGTATGGCGACTGCTCTTTACTGGCTGGTGTGGCGGGGGGCGTGGCCCAGGAGCGGGTGGAGCGGGTTGGGGAGAGGCGGTGGGCCCTGCTGG
>OOFE01021139.1:0-32698 GCA_900323365.1 Monocentris japonica | reverse complement strand
TAACCTGATGGGGTAGGAGTCAGCCATAAATACAGACTTTACAGACAGCTGCACAACAAGCAGTTGCAGTACAGTTGAATTGTACTACTACTCCACTACCGCTACAATTACTCAATGAGCATGGGTGCACAGCTTTCTTCTATATCATTTTTGCATTTACCTTGTTTCAACAAATTAATGTTATATATTGGTAATTACATGGAAATAGGATCAGACTATTTCAACTTGCAGTTAGTGAAAAGAGTGAAGTAATAACACAAACAAAAGTCTCAAATGTGACACAAAGGAGTGTGCATGACAACATTAGTGAGCAAACAGTACATCTGTGACTATGCATGTGTTACCTGGTGCTGCATAAGGTGCAGTGGTAGAGCAGTGCGCTGATGTGGAAGCTCGTCTTGGCTACTCTGCCTACGCAGACACTCAAAGTTGAAGGATGGCCTCCTGTGTCCTGAAGAGGTGAGGAGTGGACCAGTGAGGGACCCCATGCAAAACATTAAGATCACAAACACTCAAAGGAATATTAGACAGGGCGAGTGGGAAAATCAGGAGGTTAAATGTCCTGTGATGTATTGTATTGTTTTCATACATACAGTATGATTCTAGAAAGGGTTAGGCGTTGTTTGTAGCTATTGATGTGGAACACGTACCATGCTGCGTGTTGAGTAAGGTGATACCTTGAGGTGTGGCAGGAAGCAGCCGTCTCTTTGGCGACCTCCGTGAGTCGTGGTAGAGAGGCTGCTCATCATCATCATAGTAACTGTCAGGGTGATGGTAACCTTTTGGAGTCTCATACTCTGTGTCACTGTTCTGATACCTGTCAGCATATTGGATATAAGACTTGCTGCAAGGCAACAGTTTAGCACAATCGAGCAACATTTCCTTACTCAAACAGTTTACAAAAGCTGAAAGCAATCGAAAGATATCTAAAGTTTCCCCTTCCTACACGGTACATTAGTGCTGAAGTTTCCAAATGTAGATAAGTAAAATGTAATAGAGTAATACCTCTCCCCTGACAGCATGCTGTCATCTTCATAAAACTCTTCGCCACTGTAGTATTCCCCAGAGAAGCGATCCTCATCAAACTCCTCCTCCTTGCGGATGGTGGGGTGGTGGCCATCCCCTCCGTGGGACCTGATGGAGGGTCAGGGCACAGGGGTCAGAGGGTGCACACTGTTGCTCTACAGGGGGTCATGGGAACAGGGCCATGCACTGCCATGCAGACGCAAGCCTCCAGGGGGCAGCGATGCATATGAACACCTTTATTTACTAAGTCACCACAGCCTTACCAAGACAACAGGCATACGTTTCAAGCTTTGCATTCTGAAGAGCATCACTCAGTGTTTCATTTGACGACAATTTAAAAGGGAAATTCTGAATTCCTTAGTCAAATGAATTAAAACACATCTCTTTGCTGTTAGGAATCGAGCAGAAGATTGAATAGAGGCCTGGGTACTTTTGGGGGTATATGCGCAAAGCAAACTGGTGGTGTCATTAAAGTAGGATTTAAACATTATCACACACTTCCTTGGATTTGGGCATCCGGGTCCTCCTTCAAAGCAAGCACGTCACTTCTTTTGGTGGTGCTCTCCTTCCTCGCTGACACATGCATAAAGCAGGACTGGTCTTTGTAGTATGCTGGCCACTCACGCTTAATGTTATATCTCCATCGACACAACTGTGTTACAGTAGAGGCTACGAATGACTGGCCAACATATAGTACACAACACTGACTTAGCAGGGATGCAACCGCTCACTAATCCAAAACCAAGTCAAAATGAAATGAAATAAATAAACAAATATGAAAATATATCCCCGCTTTGTCGTGGAGACATACTGTTGGAGCCATACCTAGGAAAACAACATACCTAACATAGGTCTCATAGTAGCGCCTTCTGTCCAAGAAAGCAGAGGGATGGTTGAGAGAAAGCATTTTGGTTAGGCAGGAGAAAGGGAGAAGGAGAGAACACAGAGAAACGGGTGGAGAAAGCATAACATATATATTATACAGTATATGAAACATATACAGCATTCTCATATATATGTATGAATAGGAAAGAGCATGATGGCAGACTCCAGAGTTGGTTGACAATTCCATTTTCTTCACTTAAGATAAGAAACAAACTAAAAATATGATTTCTTTCTTACAGTGACAGGAATGAAATTGTCCCCCAATCTTATTGAGTACTGAACAAAGAAAGGCCCAATTCTGGAGAGGCATACTGAAGATGTGGTGTGGGAAATCAGGAAATAGTGTACTATTGGTCACTTATGAAATTAACTGTCAGAGTGAAAGTGTGCTTTTGATCCATTATGGAATGAAAGGTTTATACTGAAGGTCTATGAAAGGGGAAGGTTTGATAAGGAGAAGCTGGTTCCTGCCAGTGGGAAAAACACTTATGGAAGAGATAATGTCCTTAGCTGTTCTGGTAGCAGCACGCTCTCATTGCAAAAAAACTAATGCCAGAGTATTGTATTGCCTCAGTTATGTGCTGCAACATCATACATCCTGAGATAGCTGCATGGATGCCCAAGAAAGACTCAAAAAGCCCCTCAGGTGAACAATATAGGGAGGGAAAATGTAAAGCCTCTATACTGTTCTAATCTATCATGCTATTTGAAGATCAGATCAACCTCTAACGCTCTGAGGAAAAATCCAACCTTGGATATTCTTAACACTTTTAGATGCCAATCAATTTATAATGTTCAATGCAAAGTGTACTTTTTTGGTGTACTCACTCAGCCTGCCTCGCCCTAGTGATTTCCTATGTTTCTCTGAATGTTTCTATGTTTCTTTCGACAACCCCCAGAGAAGGGGCGTGAACTTGTTGCTTTCAATCAAAGGTTGGCGCATCGGCATATAAATCTAGCTAGCTAGCCAACTAGTCCTGAACTGTGGGGCATGTCTATGATCATGGATGCACCCCTTACTCAAATCTCTTCCTCTTCTACGATGGATTTCTGAATGATCGATTCTGAGGGACTGACACCAAAACCTGACATTTACCATTGATTTTTAGGTGGGTAAATAATGTTCTGCTGTCAAACTTGATTGTAGCTGTGCTGGAAATATCTAACAACACATCATCTACATTTGGCCACTGTTTATACAGTGTGTTAGGGTGGATTTTTCTTTTTATCAGTTATTCTTGTTGGCAAATCTCACTCAAAATCTGACACTTCAATCACTTCAGCAGCAGAGCAATGGTTGATGATCAGTGTGTGGTTACCTTTGCCCCTGGGGGGTCCGGGGCTTGTCATATTCATAGTAGGAGCTGCGCAGACCTGGGTAGCCATTGGGAGGTGCATGCTCGTAGTAGCGATGGTGTCCCCCGTTGGGTAGACTGGACACGTTGGCATTGTTGAGGTTGATGTTGGTGGATTTGGGTGACTTGCCATAGGAGTTGTGGTGGCGGTGGTGATGGTGGTGGTGGTGATGATGGTGGTTAGGGGCGGACATTGCGTTGGCTCGACACAGGCGTCCCACTGGCTGCTCCATATGGGCATAGTGCGGGGGTGGTTGCACTTGAAGAGGCCGCTGTGTGGCATTGGTCTGGTGGCCGTTGGATCGTCGATGGCCCCCATTCATGACGTGGTTACCAAAGAGTCCGCCGTTACGCTGTGGAGGAACGCTCAAGGTCAAAACGTCAGGGCTTCCATTTGTTACAATAGAGAAGGAATGTGCTATTGATGTTAAGTCTGGATTTTCTTTTCAGAAATTGTATGGGCAAAAAATAAGTTTAGAAGCGGGCTTAATGGCTTATGACATATGTGAGCAAAATGAATGCACTGTTTGTAGTTTGTTTGAATTGAAATGGAGAAAAAACATAAGGAACCCAAATAAACTAAATAAACTAAAAAGCTTTAGAGTTCTACTCTTTTGTAGACCAATACATTGACTACAGATTTTGTTGATCACTGTTTCTCCATCGCTGTACCCCCCACCCCCCACTAAGGCAAGTATGTCAGACTGATGTGCATTACCATGGAAAACCTCATTGGGTAACCTCACAACCTCAGGCAGAGGACAATAACACAAGCATAATATTAACTTTACGCCACAGATATTTACCCTTTCAGGCAATTAAA
The DNA here is from genome assembly GCA_900323365.1 of Monocentris japonica. Lineage (NCBI taxonomy): Eukaryota > Metazoa > Chordata > Actinopteri > Trachichthyiformes > Monocentridae > Monocentris > Monocentris japonica. Next base: position 28,609 of record OOFE01021139.1, on the reverse strand, counting down.
ATTAAATCAGTTACCCTATAAATTTCCTCGTCTTCCTCTGGAATAAAGTCTACTAGTTCGTCATCTTGCAGATCACATGATATCGCTCGGCGAATTTCGGGCCCAATATCATGCAGCGTGCGAAGGCCAGCCTGTAACCATGACAATAAAAGGGCTAAGAGCTATGGCTGGGAACCTTCCTCTGAAGAGACTGCTTACAGTACCAAACGTAACCACATGCAACCACAAGCACACATACTGGGCATACACACACCTCTGCTGGAATATGCAACACCTGACATTTACAGTACTGGACAGACTGTGAGAGATGAGAACACAGAGACAGACAAATGTGCTCTCCTGAATGTGGCCTGCTGTGACATTATTTAGTTGAGATGTCCTGTGTAGCACCCAGCTGTGCCATCTCTAACGTATGCTTTGGTGAATGCAGTTTCTTTCTTTTGCTTTCCTTTTAGAGTAAATAACCAAATTAGAAAGACATATATATGCACAAAGGTTTCACTCTAACCAAACTGTAGGCTGGTATGGGAAATAATAATAGGATCGATCGTTGATTGTTGATCGTCCAACAATGATATATGCTATTTAAGCCAAAGATAATGGAAATGGAAACAAGCTTGGCGTATGAACTTCATGAGTTGCGATGCACAAAAATGGATGGAAGACAGTGACACACACTTAACATCAACGTCCATGGCATGTGAGGACACAGACACGTGAATAACAGTGGTAAAGTTCACACACTAGAGACACGTCAATCACAGGAACAGATGCATACTGTACACCAACATCTTTGATCATGAATGACCTGCTGAATCATAAACCATAACATTAGCACACTTGATGTTTAAATGAAACGCACAAAGACATCAATCCACGATATTATATTTATGAATCTGTTTTCATACACTTTTCCCAATATTCTCTTTCTCTCTCACTCTCTCTCTCTAACTCTCTCTCATGCATAATACACACACACACACACACACACTGTGAAGCTCACCTGTAGCGCAATGGCTGTGTTGTTTTGGGAGGGGTGTGCACCCACCAGGCCTTCCTCTTTACGTTTCTTGAATTTCCTAAAGTAGTCCTGTATCAGGAAGGTGGCATAGAACTTCCCCACGGTTACCTCATCATCTGAGTGAACAGACCACACAAACGCTTCCTGTGTCAGCAGGTCACTACACAGTACCCTGGGAGAGAGAGTGTGTCCATGACCTCTTCCCCTTGACGCTTCTCCTCAATACACTGGGAGCAGCACCTTAGGACTCCAGACAAGTAGCACCTCTCACTGTAAATGTGATGCATTCATCAATGCCAACCATATGATTAATTTTACTCCAAATCATATACATCCATCTTGATGGTGTATATACTGTACCTCAGTCTGCACCACCTGAGATCCTTATCTGTAGTTCAAAGAGAACAGACAACCAAATATACGCTATTATGTCCTCAGTTTGTACAGTGTACCTACTTCTGGAGAGATTTGGCTCCTTCAAGTTAGATCGTCTCTACATATATTATATGTTTGATTTTAACTTTAAGTGGACTGCGCAAATTCATAAAGCTGCAAGTAATATTGATACTGTAGCTCCTCCCTATCCCCCAATGGTGGGCTACAGATAAAGAGGACAGAGAAAGCACAATTAGAGTCATACAGGCCTATGTCTCGAACTACTGCTCATTTTTAATCTGTATTAGCAGTCCCATTTAGACATTATTGTTACATAACAGAGCAACTGCTCAACATTTAGATAATTTAGTTTGCGTTGCTACCATTAAGTTACCTTTGAGACACTTCTTTGGATACACTCAAATATATTTTTTGTTATTGTTTGTTGGGAGGGAGGGGGGTGTTAAAATGTATGTCCGAGGATGCCATTTACTGTACTACTTTAGCACATGCAAGCAAGCAGGACTAGGCATACATGTCAGTATGATGGTGTAAATGTGCTCCTGTTTGTGTTATGTGACGTGTGTGAGTCAGTGAATAGGAACCTGAAACTGTGTGTGGGCATGTGTTTCGGGCGATGTATTTTTTTGTCCGTGAGTGCGTGAGAATCATTCTGAAGCAGGGGTCTGAGTCACTTTAAACAAGCACGCTGGGGACAGAGATTGGAGAGAGAGGCAACACTAGTTCCATGCCACCACCCTAAAACAGAACTGCTTCAGAATATTCTGAAGTACTCAAGAGTTTGGATACATAGATATACAGTATAAGGAAAGGAAGCTGTGGAAGCTCAAGCAGTGAGAAAAGGACAGTGATTAAGACAACAGAGAAAGAGAGTGAGAGAAGGATAGGAAGAGAGAGGACAGAGCGAGAGAGAGATGAAGAAAGAGAAAGGAGGAAACAGATTAGTAAGAAAGACAGAGCATGCACTTGCACAGTGGTCTACAAGGCCATGCAAGCCCAAAGCCCAGCAGACAGTCAGTGGCCTCCATCAGCATCCAGGGCAGGAGGGAGGAGTGTGGATAAAACGCACATGGATAAGAACACACTGCTGAGGGGCAACCAGGAGAACATGAGCAGAGCAGAAACAGCAGGATACAGCTTTATTAATGTGTGAGAGCCTGCCTGGGTGTCTGTCTGTGTGCACTGTACGTTGTGTGTTTGAATGGGTATGATACAGTATGTGTGAGTGAGCATAGTTATCAGAGAGCAGTTTCTTGCAGTATGCATGTAGCAGTATGTGACTCAGTGGATGCTGCCATGTGCAATTTTGTGCAGTTTTATTTAGTTAGGTTTGTGTGTCAAAGAATGAGAGAATGGCTTTCAGGCATATGATTTCTTCTGACAGACACAGGCTGATTCCACTAACCACCAGCAGGGGGCACCACTTGATCCAGCAGCTTCATGCTGGTTCTCTTCCAGATTTTCTTGATGACAGCCCGCAGCTCTTCGTTGGCCTGCTCTAGATTACCTACACCACAGGGGAAACAACTCCCTGAGAAATGAGCACACCAGTTCATAACCGTTTTCAAACCACACAGGCTTGTAATTACAGATAACAGGGAACACTGGACACCGTGTGGTGTGATTGTGCTTGTCTCATACCATCTGTTTTGATCTTCAGGGCTGTGCGCACCAATGCGAACAGAGTGGCGTTAAACATGACTGTGCCATCGCTGTTCAGAGGCATGTTCATGGCTACCAGCCTCTGAAAGAATAGAGTGGACACAAGCCTTTAACATGGTAGAACTGGTCACCTAAATAATACATTTGTTTATGTGCATGTGAGAGAAGAGAAGAGAGGAGAAGAGAAGAGAAGAGAAGAGAAGAGAAGAGAGAGGAGACCTTGCAAGCCACTCTATGAGGGCATAGCTTTCCAAAGCCGAGAGGAGGTTGGATACGACGGAGCAGGGTTACAACATCCAGATGCTTAATTCTGCCCCTGTATGAGAGAAAAGACACATAAATGTCACCTATCAGTTGACGTACTGAGAGAGGCAGCCTACTGTACACAAGCATGAATGTGAAACACTTAAGACTAGTGATAAAGAACATACTTTGCCTCTGGGTCATACTCTGACCAGATTCTCTTGAACTCATCTAAGTGGTGTGGGCCAAGAATGGACCAATCACGTGTTAGATAGTCAAAGTTGTCCATGATGACAGCCACAAACAAATTGATAATCTGGAGAAGCAAAAGAAAATCTTAATCCGTTTATGTTTAGCATTGTGGTGCCTTTTCATGTCTATATCACTGCAACTGTAAAGAATTACGGGAATGTGTATATAAAATACAGATTCACTAAAGTCCCACGGTGCATTCATGGTTTTGCAAGCTACAGCTGGCTAGCTAAAATTAATTCAAAACATTGTGTAAAAGTGCAAATATTAACCATAATCAGACAGGGTTGTGAATCGTGACCTAAAAGTCCCACCTTTTGGTAGACATGTGTTTTTAATAGAATTGTAGGAAATCATTTTTGCAAGTGCTGTAAACTGTAAACTCTAAAGCATAATGACAGGTATAGCGGAGTGACGTGTCTGACGCCTGACTGGCTGACCTGAATTATACATCGTGATGCCTCCAGTGCCCTGGTGACAGCGGCATGGGAAAACATGCAGGAAGTAAGACTAAGCACAGTACAGTCTGCTGAATATGTGTACCAAGAAGGCGCAGAGCATGTAGAAGCTGATGAAGTAGATAATGGCAAATCCACTGCCACAGGTCATCTCCTCCCCAGGGTTGTAGTCTGACTCTGGGTCACACAGTTTCCCTGGCATGCATGCCAACATGATCTCTTGCCATGCCTCACCAGTGGCACACCTGGACAAGAATGTATTAATCAGGCATGACAGACCTAAAACAATCACTCAACAATGTAGACCCAGAAAGGTAAAAACACTACAACAACTTCCTCATGGCCCCTGACCCTTCATCTCTACACCTGAAGAGAAGGAGCACAGCCTGAGGGAAGGTCTGGAAGTTGTTGTTTCTGTTGATGTGCGTGTTGTCCACCATGGCAATCTTACCAAACACCTGAAATAGAAATATTATCCACATGAATATAACTGCACCAACAACCAAGGTAAGCCTCGGTGGAAAGACATTTTCAAACAAGTTGAGTTACTAACCTGCATGCCAATAACAGCATAGATGAAGAACAGCATGGCTATCAGAAGAGCAACATAAGGTAGGGCCTAGAGACAACCGGGAGAAAAGTAGGAAAAGATGAATGCATCAGTGGCTTGGATATCTCCCTCAGTCAATAATAATAGTATTAGACCTCACCTGGAAAGATTTGATGAAAGTCCATAGCAGGGTTCGAATGCCCTCCCCTCTGCTTAGCAGCTTGACCAATCGCATGACCCGAAATAGACGGAAGAAGGTAATGGAGATGCGGGCGCTGTCCTCAGTGTTCTGTGAGGAATGAACGCAGGGTCAGAGGAGGGCAATCAATAGTGTATTCACTGTACACAAAGTACCTGGCTGTGCTTTACTGGAAGATGAGGTCAGCTGAGACCTGAGTACAAGATACATATGGGCTGAAAAAGCAGCACTGCATCTTTATGTCATGGAAAAACATTGAAGCCTTTAGGGCAAATTTGAATCTTTGTTTAGTTTTCTTGTCTGGTAGCAACCGTCAATTTTATGACTTGATTTGAGACCAAAAGTAGTAAAAACGTAAAAACGTAACTGATATAAAATGAGTGATACACAGTGTAGTCTCTCATGCAGTGTAGCTGCAGCTGATATGTTTCTGTGAGTCTGTGTCCAAAGCACCGTCAGGAGCCCTGTCACTGTATAGACCTACAGGGGAAGAAGCAAGGAGCCAAGCATGCTGGAAAAACCTTGCCAAACTTGACAGGACACATCTGCACAAGCATGGCACCCTCAGTCCAGAGTCACTGCATGCGGAGTCACAGTGGGACCAACCCGAACGGGTCAGGTCAAAGCTGGGTGACCTGATCCCAAGGGTCATCCATGGGTCACTACCCCACGCAAGAATGGTGGCAGAGACCATGTAGCAGTGTCAACGGTACAAACGTGAGGAGCGGCCCAAAACCGCTCCCACCAAACGGGACACACACCGTCACGTTTGAGTGACACACTCTCCTTAAAAGTAACTCCAAACAGTTAGGAAAATGAAGAGCAAAGTCTTGAGGATCTATGCAAACAAACAAACAAAACATCTGAAAACAAATGTGAGAAATCAAAATACAGAGAATGGAAACCTTACCATGAGAACAGAAATGAAATTGAAATAAGCAATACAATAGATCATAGGTGGTATTGTAGACAACAGAAAAACAGAAAAATAACAAACAAAGAAACAAATGCAAATCTAAACATGGGCATGGCCCTGAGAGGGGGGGGGAGGGGGGCGGAGCATCTTACCCCCATCTCATCCACCTGAGGAGTCTCCGTTGGCTTTAAAATCAAAGACCTGCATTAATGACTTATACAAAGTTACCACAACCCGCAGGTCTCCCACATGTTGGGCCAAACACTTACACATAACATTTCAAAAGTCTTTATCACACAATGCCAGGGTACGGCAGTCAAGATGCAGACAGAACTAGATCACTACTCTTATAAAAGTGACAAGACTGTCTTACTGTTACACTATGACATCAAAGACGGACAGTATATCACAACCTACGTACACTTAAACTAATGACAAACATGAAACGTAATCTTAATGCTTTAAAGGTTTAAGACTGCCACACAACAGGTTTGTAACGCTTGACAAAAGTCCTATGTGAGACTTACAGTTGCATGTAAGACAAACAACATGAAAGCACTTAAACACTAATTAACATTTAAGACCGACACACAACTTTATCACTCCCCCTGTGTAATGGTCATGACTCATGTGATTAAATGGTTTTAATGGTTGAAATGCTTGGCACTCCATTGACAATGTCAACGAAAAGCTCGCTGACTGAAATTTGATGGATTCATGTCATAATGAAAGCACTATAATACTGTTGGTGATTGGCACACAGCCCGGCTTCATAGCTAATGATTTATTTTCCCTGTATCTCATCATGTAGGTTTGCGATACAGACAAATACACATCAACATATGACTTGACTAGACAAAAATCATACATTGTGTGCACTGCGCATCGTTATAACCACATACCAACAGACAGTAGTACATGTATAGGTCATTGACTGTATGTCAGGAGGAAATGCCAACAGTTGAAGACAACTGCAGTCTCACTCTCATCTGGGTTCTAATGAACTGATGCAAGTAAAGTATTTTGAAAATAATGTTTTTAAGTGGCTGAAATGAAACAAACGTTGGTGAACATAATAAAATAGAATTAAACCACCCAGTCTCTCACACAGATCCACAACCATACACAATTATCATTTGATAAAACAGTTAATCATAAACCCTTCAATCGAGTTATAGAATATTGACAGTATCCAGAGTGTATATTGTATACAGAGAGAGGCCAGGTGCACACTAACGTGAAAATAGTATCCAACACAGCGTTGGTTATGCTGAACCTACATTATGATGTATGATTTTACAGCAAAAGAATAAGTAACTTATAGGCCTGATGTCAGCAGAAGGCAGCGCTCTGCGCTGAAAACAAAGAGATACTCCAGACAGATATGGCTTCATTCAAATCCCTCGGCACAAACTGTCAATATGAAGTGCTGAATGAGCAGAAATGATAAAATGTAGAATTAGCCTGAGGAGGTTCTTTAGGTAATCCTGGCCACAGCGCTGATGGAGCATGCGTTGAGCATTGTCACACTGCAGAGAAGCACTGCACACACACGCAAGACATTTTGATGGTGGGGAGCCATTGGTGAACTGATAGCATTGCAGCAACCCATGCATTTCAGTAGTGCCCTGCAACAAAGCTGCCACATGAGGGTGCTCTCACAGTCCAGTGCAAAGAGATGAGTGAGTGAAAGAAAGGGAGAGGGACGGAGGGGAGAAAAACAGAGATAGAAACAAAGACTGAGAAGGAAAATAAAAACAGACAGACTGAGACATACTGAACAGGGAAAAGATGTAGAGAGGTGTAAAGAGAGAGAGAGCAAATAGATAGATAGGTGCTGTAGAACTGGTCATGCACCTGACTGGAGTCTACACACCTGCTCTACACATGAGCTCCATTCTGAGCTTTAAGAGCTCACTACAGGAAGACAGAACAGAACACAGAGACAATCACTCACAGAGACACAACACAAGATCATCAAAGAACCTCAGACTCAGCTGCATTAAACCACCATTAGCGTAAATGATATTACAACAATCAGGACCGCTTTAAGTATCTTCCGATCCACTGATGACGTTTTAGTTTACAGAATCTTACCTGATAACTGCATCATGAGCAAATGCCTAGTCTTTTATTTCAGTTTGAGAACCATAACTGAAACTTCATCTGAGTTTTAAACCTAATGCTGATAAAACTTTGATATTCATTCAGCTTTGTTCCACTACATGACTTGATTGGATCAGTATACCTAATAGTGATGCCTTACATCAGGTGCATGTGAAGCCGCAGTGGCCTACACAACGTCCAAGGAAAGGAAAGTAAACAATGACATTTTTGAACACCTTGAGTCGTTTCCAAATTTCACACGGAGAATGACCTTTACAGATTCTACATCTGTCCTCAATGTTGTGTAGGATGGACATGTCCGAGCTCTGAGCTCCAGGGCCATTCTGTCTGGAGGTAAATATCAAGGGGTATGGCAAGAGAGAAAGGGCAAACTTCACAAAGGCTCTATGGGAGAAACTGACCGGAGGAGAATGGAGCGGGTGGCCAAGCGCCATCTGCGAGAGGCGGGACATGGAAAGGATGTTAGGGAACAAGGTGAATGCCTGACACTATTCAGCATGCATTTAGAGATCAGGTGAGAAACCAAACAATCACAACGCATGAATGGAATGGGCATAGGCAAGCATATAGCAAAAAAACCCATCATAGATCAGCTATTACCAATGAGTAAATGGAATAATATAATATCTGATCTAGTTGGCCGATGCCTATGACACAAAGATGAACAGCCACATGCAGCGAACCAGAAATAATAGCCAGTGGTGGGTGAAAGGAGCCTCACAAGATCCACTATGAAAGGCCTTGTGAAATCAACATCATGTCATCACATTCACAACTTAAAAATATATGTACCACGGAACATTTTTAACTAAGTTAGTGCTTACTCACATACACTCATGCAGACACATTTTTGGAACACGAACACAGAAACACTGAAATGTGAAATATAACTCCAGAAAAACAGCACTGCAGCTCAGAAACTAGAGCACTCAGAAGAGCTGTGGGGACAGGGGTGGGTTGAGCAGTGAGACGTTGGTACATTGCACCTATAATAAGCACTGTCATCACCATATCTATTCCCAAAAAATGTGGTGAAATGTCGCCCTCGTCACATCCCTGGTGTGTGTCTCTCTTAGACTATGAGTTAGAACATCTATAGTAGCTTTATTTGTACCAGATATATCCAAAGCACAACACCGCAAAGTAGATCATAGACATTTAGTCTATTTTTAGGTGTTTTTGTACAGAACACTGTCCAGAGAAGAGTATTTTTCTAGTTGGTTAAAGCAGAGAAGTAGTCATCCACCATTTTATCGAGCCTTGACATGAATTTTGAAAGTGGCTGATTTAATCAATGAAACAACCTTTAATCTATACTTTACTGTATTGCAGAATTACAAATATCTATTTTTGCCCAAGTCAATAAAACATTAGATGACTAATTTAGTTCTTAATCCATTAGCACTGTAAAGGGGTCCCCAAGATAAAGTTGTTCTAAAACAGATTACACACAAAGGACATTTGGATCATTGCCATACTTGCCTCTACAAGTTTCTATGGAAACAAAATGAACAAGAGTAAGAATTAGACAACCAGTCGGTCACATCATAAATCAAACTGCTCTAAGCCCAATACAGGCTTAGGTTCCCAAAGAAATGTGCGAGACACATCTTTTGAAACACATTTTCACTGTCACGTCAAAAGTAAACGATCGGCTTGCTCTCCAGAAATAAGTCATGACTCCTGTAACAAATGGTACTGTAACACATTATTGACGATTAGACACGCAGAAGCTTTAATATTCCAACAAGAGAGCCTATAAGGTTAGCTCACTGTAGACAGAGCACTTCCAACAAAACGACTGTACATGGATAAAGGTCAAACAGAAGCTTTACACAAAAAGCCAATGGCACCTTACAATCTTGGGCAAACTATGCACATCTTTCCAGGAATAACGATGTGAAGTTTTATCACACTAAATATCAAGTTAAGATCAACAGGGTAGCTCTTGGCCAAGTAGTTAACATTTCAAAGTGGAGGGTGCAACTGAACATACTGGAGGACACTTATCAAATTCAAACAGGTTAAGCATGATAGTGAGAGATCATCACTTGGGTACTGTGAACAATGATGGAGATTGCCATGTGGCTTTATTGTAAGGCTTCAGTTCCACATGGGAGGCAGAAAAAGTAATACTTACGTTAACTTCAGTGATAGCAATATCGACGACGCTACCAACAACAATTAAGGCATCAAACGTGTTCCAAGCATCAGTGAAATAGTGCTGTTAACGCAAGTCATAACACGTACGGGTAAAGATGGGAATGAAAGAGAGAGGTAGAAACATATAGTGAGAGAGGGAGAGAGAGAGAGAGAGAGAGAACATGGCAGATAACCAGGGAAGATGAGAGGAAGAGAGAGAATGTGCGAAAGGTTTGATGAAATGGCAGGGTCAGGGAAGGACAAAAGAGAGAAAAAAAGAGACATGAAAATATTAAGACTTGAATGATCAGAGGGAAAGCAAGAAATCTGAGCCCCGCCATGGAAACCTGTCCTGTCACCCAAGGTGACCAGAGCACAGAGAGAGAGGTCAGAGAGTAGAGGGGCTGGGTGAAGCTAGGCTTACTTACATCAATCTCACTGAGAACAATGTCTACTATGCTCCCAATCACAACCAGGGCGTCGAAGACATTCCAGGCATCCCCAAAATACCCCTGAGTGAGTTTGGGCGAGTAGGCAGGGTGGATGTGGATTAGTATAAAATACTTAACTTGATATATTGATAACACAAAAACACACTAGAACCCCTGCTGAATATGAGGGGCACATATGTTCATATTAACAGTGCATGCAGAAAATCACGCCTCAGCATTACTATCAAGAACGTAAACATACAGTGTGTGCAATTTGAGAGTAAGCTAGCAAAATTGTATGCTATTAGTGTTGTTCTCCAGTCACAGACAGCAGGGTATCAACTGTAAAGATATGCAACTGTTTCACCACTGCACCCCACACTCTCTTACTAGCATCCTGTCCTTCTTCTCAACACAGAGCTGCCAGGCCCGGCAGAACAGTCAAGGGGAATGCAAAAAAAATAACTCTTCAGTGTGCATATGCTCACATATGATGCTCTATTTAAAAAAATGTATAAATATAATTGTCAAACAATAGGGGTATATTAAACAAGGATGCCTGTATGCCTGTTTTTCAGTCAGTATGTGCTTTCGTGGAAGTAGCTGTATGTGCATGCATGTGCTTTGTGGCTCACCCTGGGTTTGAAAGCGATAAGTTTGAGAACCATTTCCACAGTGAAGACAGCCGTGAAGACCATATTGAGAATGTCCATTACATAGTTAAAGAGTGCCGACTGGCCGTAGTGCTGCAGAGAAGAGATGGAGGGATGGTTAGATTAGAAAAGAAGAAAAAGAATATTGGGAGCTGTTATTTTTGAAATGCACTTAACTGGATTGTAGATAAAACAAATAAGTTATTTATTTCTTGTTTAAACAGGAAATTAAATTTTGCTCCAAAATAAGAAAAAAAGTGACATCTAATCTTGCAATATGATGACAAATTTTAAAATTATTATTTATGGTATAGTTGGTAATGGAGTCAGTGGTGACAAAATGACAACAATTTCACAGACTGATTCCTTTATATTTTTGAGATATTAAATAATGAACAGGTAGTAATTTTTCTTTAGTTTATAGGTGGGCCACTGCGCTCAGACCAGCTGGTGGTTAATCTTTTGGCAAAATGTCTATTCAAAAAATGGGTTAAATTCAACATTGAGGATATTTTACCAATACTTACTTGTGATTTCTTTAACTTCATACAAGTGGAGCTTTTATTGACCATGTCACCCATATTGTACACACACACAGTAGGATTAAGAGCTGATTGAAAAATGTTTCTGAAACTTTTTCATCTCCTCATAACTGAAAAAAATGTTACTTTGCCCTGTTTTGGTTTAAATAAGCAGAAGAATATGAACATAGCTGGAAATGTTTTGATTTGAGTGACATTCACTTCTGCATCAAAATACATATGTTGTCACATACATGGGGTCGTGTCAGATCTTGCTTCACAAAACAAAATAAACAATAGATCATAAAACAAATATTGATAAAATATCCTCACCGTCATGTGCAACCCCATTCTTTTCATTTATCTCATAGCATTTCATAGCATTTTGGAAATGGAGTGGGTTGGGTTCAGGGGTGCAGTAGGATGTCTTACCTGTACAGCCAGGCAGAGTGTGTTCAGCATGATGAGCACAAACATGATGTACTCAAACCCAGTGGAGTTCACCACGTACCAGAACTTGTACTGGTATGGGTTCTTAGGGATGTACCTCCTCAATGGACGTGCTTTAAGAGCATACTCCACACACTGACGCTGCACAGAACAAGATACACTTAGTGATATTGCAGAATTGAAGAGGTCCTTGCTCGTCTCGTTTTACACTCGAATAGCCTATTGTTGAAAGCTTAGATCCTACAATGTAACTGACAAAAGATAATAGCAGATTAATCAGATCCTCTCCTTCCTTATGATGTGATCACACCAGAAGGGAGTTCGGCATATTTGAGAACTGTAGTTAACTAGTGAAATTCTATTGGCCTCATATGTGTCTGGAATAAGTGTAGATTTACCAAGTGGAAAATAGCTCTATTTACCACAACATATACATTAAGAACTTTATATACAGATTACCTATCATATCATGCATTCAACAATCCTCATCAATGTCCTCATCATCATCACCATTTTCGATAAAACCCACACACCAACCCTTAACTACACACGTGTAAGCATGATGACTCTGACCTGGTTCTTGTCGAGTTCACAGTTTTTGTATTCTTTCTCTCCTTGTTCCTGAAATGTGACGATCACAAAACCTACAAAGATGTTCATCATAAAGAAAGCAATGATGATGATGTAGATGATGAAGAAGATGGAGATCTCAACACGGTAGTTGTAAATGGGACCCAGGTTCTCCCTGTTAGAGTCGATGGCCTTGTATAGCAACCTGGGATGACACAGAAGCAGAGAGAGCATGTATTGCAACAATATATATGCAGCACAGCAAAATATTTCCCTCAGGTAAACAAAAAGTGTTACATGACATGACGTGTTACTAAATACTGAGATTGAACTTAGCATAAAGCATAAAAAGCATAAAGATGGGAGCAAGAAGTGTGCATCTTACGCAGGCCAGCCCTCAAAGGTGGACACAGTGAACAGAGCCATCATGGCCATGAGGACGTTGTCAAAGTTGAACTCGCTGTTGTGCCACAGTCGTTTATGGATGGCAGGCTGGTTCACATCCCCATCCTTATACAGGATGTAGGTGCCCCTGTGAGGAAATGACATGGAGCATGGTCAGGTTTGGAAGTCAAGGCTCAAAGCAAGTCGAATCAATTCATAATAAATGCAGGTAATATGTTCAAGTGGTCAACGAGTCTATGAAATAAAATAAAACTAACTTGCACTCTTCTGGGCTGGACTTGGCCTCATCTGTACAGCGATAAAACTTTCCCTGTAGGGAAAGTGACAGTGCATACCATAACCATTGACATCACATCTTCCCTTTCATGTGTAATACTGATTATTTTGATGCTGCGGACCTTGAAGAGCTGGACTCCTATACAGGCAAACATGAACTGCAGCAGAGTAGTGACAATCATGATGTTACCGATGGTCCTGATGGCCACAAACACACACTGGACCACGTGCTGTAACAAAGAGTGATACAAAAATGTTAGGAGATGAAACTGGTAGATTGAATTCATACTGATAAACACAGTCTATGATTATGTTTCTTAGTGTGGATGAGCTGGAGGATGACTTTGCCACTAGGCCGCACCTTGAGGCCTTTGGCTCGGTTGATGGCCCTCAAGGGTCGAAGAACTCGAAGGACCCTAAGAATCTTCACCACTGAGATGGCCGAGGACCTGCATGATAACAACAGGGTTTAGTGTCATTTAAACATCTGTTAAAAAAAGGAGACTCCCTGAACTGCCCTGTTACTGTCTGTACTACCGTACGCTAAGATTTGCGTTTGCGGGTACTCACTGAATACCGAAGGAGACAAGGGACACTCCCACCACCAACAGATCCAACAGGTTGAAGTAATTCCTGCAGAAGGCTCCTTTATGGAGGAATGCGCCATATGTTGTCATCTGAGGTGAGGACAGAGGAAGTTAGAGGAGCAAATGACACATACACATCATCCAACACACACCAATACCTAACACACACACAAACACAGTGTTACAGTTACACCCCGCACTTGAGAAGACGCAGACACACATACAAACATGTTAACTAGAAAAAAAACACTACACTCAGACACTCCCTTGCGCACACACACACAAATACATACACACAACACACTCCATAAGCACACGTCTCCACACTCTTGTAGATCACTCTGATTTCGGGGTGGCGAGCTCAGAGCAGTAAAACACGAGGCTAAAGCTACCATCGCCACCCCCACGGCCCTTAACTACATGAATGTAGTAGTAAGTCATTCATTTCACAATCCACTATGGGATGAGGCAATAAAACATGCAGTTTGTTGCCTCGATGAACAGGGATATTTACTACCTGCAAGGGCTATAGTATAGTGATTGGGAAGTGGAATGCCCTTACTGTCACATTCATGTGGACCGTTATCTTAAAGCACATTCCATTATGTTCTTTAACAGTTCAGAATAGGGGGAAGCAGCTCCCATTTAAAACTTCAGAGTTCAGCAGGCAGAGAAGAAAAACCAGCCAAAATAACTCTTGTTCAAATAATAAAAGTAAAGGATTAATTTTCCGAGTGCATGAAAATGTAGAACCCTGCAGAACCTCCAGCAAGGAAGAGAGAGAGAAACAGAGTGCTAACCAAGAGCACTGCTACAGCGAGGGAATTCAAAATCTAACATCTAACAACTCCACATTTCTATGCACTCAGTCAGGGATAGCAGACTGAACCATGCTCAGCAGGAACATGGTTGGTTTTGCCCCCTCTTTTATGGGTAATCGGAAGAGCAGTCAGTATGAGAGGCATGGAGCTAGCTTTGACTGAAGCTGGCTTTAAATCTCTGAACCCCTCCAAAAAAATGACTTCAAACTCAACTTCAGCCAATGCCATTTGTCTTATCAGCCCATTAATATTTGTTTCATTGCACAAAGAGTTGCGTCATTTTTTTTCCATATCCGCGTAAAATTGCATCATTTCAGCGTTGACTGCCCAAATATGACATGACACCAATGTAAGTATGTTATGTCGATGTTTCCTTCCCCCAACATGAGTTCTTTGTTGAGTGTAATTTGAACAACTCTTGTGTTTGTGTTAGTGTGTGCAAAGTAGCTAATGATTCCAATGCTTTTTTTTTTTTTTTAAAAGAGGTGCCATGAAGAAAAAGTAAATAAGAGAAAGGAAACAAACAAGCCAGGTTGTACTGAGTGGCAGGTGACACACAAGGAGAGAATGCAGCAAGGCTCTCGTTGTCATTTAAGAGGTTACCTTCAACACGATCTCAAATGTAAACATACTAGTGAAGACATAATCTGCATAGCCTAGGACCTGGAAGGCAACGAGACGTTTGGAGTGTTATTGGGGGTAGTTAGTCACAGCACAGACAGGGGACACAGGGCATTTACCTTCAAAACGATCTCAACAGTAAAGATAGCCGTGAAAGCATAGTCAAAGTAACCAAGTATCTGTAAAAAGCAACGTACATGTTTAACCAAGACAGTACATTCTGCATGTTCATAAAACATATCAAAACAAGTTGAATGGAAAAACATTTTCTGGAACGGTTTGGAAGAGTACACATCATGCACAATTTAGATTATTTAGATATGATACAAATTTACTAGCTGGTAAGGTATTACCATCATTCCACTCTTGCATCATTTGTTAGATGTATTATAACTGAAATAAATACTAGTAATACAATTACAATCATTTACAATCATCACAATCATCAATTGAGTTATTATGAAATAAATAAACCCAATATACTAAACTACCATTAAACTACCATTACTATAGTATGTATCTTTACGAAATAATCAGCTAAAATTCATTGACGTCTTTGATAAACTAGTTGGAAGGTTTGTAGACTTACAATATTGCGTGCTGAGAAGTTTCGGATAGGATCCTCAGCAGCGAGTGAGACAGAGCTGAGCATGATGAACACCAGGATGAGGTTGGTGAATATGTGATGGTTGATGAGTTTGTGGCATCCCACACGAATCCTGAAGCACAAATAAAATACAGAATAGCGAGAGGCCTTGATGTGATGAGGAATGTAAGCGGTGTGAATGTGTGTGTGTATGTGTGCGTGTGTGTGTGTGTGAGTGTGTGTGTTTGTGTCACACACACAAAGAAATGTATGAGTATTTCTCACGGGTTAGTGCTGCTGAAGATGAAGAAGGCACTTCCTTCTGGGATGGGAGTGATCTTCTCCTTCTTTACCAGTTCAGAGATGGCTGGCCGTGGGCCCGCTGGAACCTCTGGGTCATCCTCCTCCGGTAAATTGTCATCATTTTCCTCCTCTTCCTCCTCATGGTCAACAAATACGGGCATGAAAAGAGTGTTGTTGTGTACAACTCCTCAAAATGTAAAATTAAGTTATAATTTGCAGGTCAGTGAATGAAATTCAAAGTACCTTTTCATCTTTATCATCATCCTTTTTGTCCCTATAATAAACAAAAAAGGTGAATTGTGTTTCTAACATAAACAAGATTAACATTTGTCAGACAGTGATCAAATTGTTACCCTTTCTTGTTCCCTTCGTCTGTGTTGAGAGACTCTGCATCTGCCAAGTTGTCCACAGCGATAGCCAAGAAGACATTCAGGAGGATATCTAAGCAAAGTGTTCAGTGAAGGGCAATTCTTTGACTGGAAATATTAACTGAAACTAAGGTTAGGGTTAGAGTCTGAGAGCAAGATTAGTAGTGCAATTTATACTTATTGAG
The DNA here is from genome assembly GCA_900323365.1 of Monocentris japonica. Classification (NCBI taxonomy): domain Eukaryota; kingdom Metazoa; phylum Chordata; class Actinopteri; order Trachichthyiformes; family Monocentridae; genus Monocentris; species Monocentris japonica. The sequence continues at coordinate 11,866 of OOFE01021139.1, read as the reverse complement.
TATCCAATAATGAACTTTTATCAATGCTTGTGCAGTATACAGTATATTTCAGAGTATATTTATAGTGAAGTTAAACTCTAAACTGTAATGCAACTAACATTTGTGAGAAGAAGCTCAAAGTGTTATGGCTGGAGCAGCTGTAGGTGCGTCAGTAGCAGTGAGAGGATACAGTTTCCACAGATAAAGAGGATGATGAAGTAAATGCACACGATCATTCCTGAGGAGGAAGGGCCGCCATACGCCATGATTCCATCATACATCACAGCGTTCCAGTCTTCTCCGGTCAGGATCTGTAAAAATCATAACCCGTAATACACACATATCCCACTATGTGGCAGACCCAGCAACAGCAGTGCGTCAAGCCTAACTATTAGAGTTTTATATTTAAGAGTAACGGTACACTAACGGCTACTGATAGTGAATTTGTACTTCACACTGTAAACACAGACCTGAAACACAGTGAGAAGGGCTTGGGGGAAGTTGTCGAAGGTACTCCTCTTGGTCTGAGTCTCATCAAAATTGAATTTTCCGCCAAACACCTGCATGCCCAGCAGGGAGAAGATGATGATGAAGAGGAAGAGCAGCAGCAGCAGGGAAGCGATGGACTTCATGGAGTTGAGCAAAGAAGCCACCAGGTTACTTAGAGACTGCCAATGACTAGAAACCAGAGAGAGAGAGAGAGAGAATTAATTTAACATCACAGAGAGCGTGTACACACACACACACACACACACATGCACACACACACACACACACACACACACACACACACGCGCACACACACTCAAACACACACACATTCACATACACACACACGCGTGCACACACACACACACAAACACACACACAAACACACACACACAGCATGTGAGTGGTCTTACCGTGTGACCTTGAAGATCCTAAGCAGGCGGACACAGCGGAACACGGAGATACCGAGGGGGGACATGATTTCCAGCTCCACAAGAATAGTCTCGGTGATGCCTCCACACACCACAAAGCAGTCAAAGCGGTTGAACAATGACACAAAATAGGCCTGCAGCCCAAGACTGTACATCTTCACCAACATTTCACATGTGAACAGGGCTAACAGCACCTTGTTGGCCACATCTGAAAAGCCAGAGAAAGAAATTGTACATAAAAATGGAGTGTGAGATAAAGGAGTGAAAGTAACACATGCAGTATCTGAAGAATTTTGTTGCTTAACAAAATATCCACCATTTGAGAAAACTGACAGCTACTCTCACACAATGAATGTTGTTGTAGAGTCCACAAAGTTTGCATTTGCATGTAGCATTGTGGAATGAAACCCTTCATGTGTGGTGCAGAGCTGCACATACCCTGCACTTGTGTCAGCCAGTCCGGCTGGTTGTAGTGCTCCGATGATATGGTAAGGGTGTTGAGGAACACCAGGATGATGACCAGCCAATAGAAAGGCACCGATTTTACTGCCAACCGGCACTTCCTGCGGCAACACCTGTTCCAGCGGCGCCAGCGCCGACTGCAGGAAGAGGACTGTCAGCACTACTCACTACACTAAAAAAGTCATTTCAGTAGCACTTGGGATCTGGCCACACACATTATAGTTTCTAAACAAAGGGATAAATACATCACTCTAGTGTTTCATGGCAAATTAATATGACTTGTTTCCATAAATAACATGGAGGCAGTGGAATGATGTGAAAGGGCCATGGGGGAAATGGAAATGCGTCAATATCTTTTTTGCAAGTCAGTAAAAGTACAGTAAAAGATACTGCGTAAGGCTATGCTCTAAAAATACCTTGTGGTACATGCTGACTTTATAAGGGCTGTAGATTTATCATCCACAGTAAAGTCTCATTAAAAATTCTCTACAGAACAGGGCACAGTGAAAGGCAAGCACTTACATAAGTATAAGACTAAATAATCTCATGCAGACTCAAACCTTATAATAACAGTTGCATGCATCAGGCAGAGACACAGAACCAGAAGAGAAATTACTAACCTGAACTTTGACTTTGAAATTTTTTGACTGAAAGAATTAAGAATTGGTCAAAGTTTATAAATGCAGGTTGTAGGCAGACGTTAGAGCAGTGTGCCCAACAGTAAAAAGAAGGTGGCACGACAGGGCAGGAACACAGTATGAGTTGTATTGATGTAACTTGATGTAACTTGCGAGTAGAAAGCCTATTTGGTTTTACCACATCAAAATCAAAGGGCACAGTTTTCCAGAATCTGTAGCTAGTGTCATACCAGTAACGCCTGTGATGATAGCGGTCCAGTTTCTAAGCACAATTTAGTTAGTGGGTTCTGTGGTGACAGATAGTGTTCCCACATGTGTGTTGTGTACATTTCTCCACAAACTCACCACAGAGGTCCACAGCACGGCGTTTTCTCATCCTCCCCGTTTGGGTTCTCTGTGTTCACAGACTCTGTCTCGCTGGCTGGCACACTCGCTGCAGCATCAAACAAAGTACACCGACATCATGCACAAAAAAAATCATACACACCTCACAGTCGCACAATTCACTCCTCAAATACAGCGCATCCCGGGGGAAGGAAGCGAAAAAGAAATGAAACAAAGACAGCCTGCATCACGCCAGGCATTTCTGAGAGATTTCAGAAACCAAAAAAATGCAAACCAATAAAGCTAAGAAGAATTACACCCCGAAAACTACATCCAAGTGGATCAAAGACTTGTAGTGGGTGATTTGAAAAAAGAAAAAATAACTCTGAGATAGGAAAGGAAAGAGCTAAGTGTTGTGCTGTGTAATCACTGTCATCACCACCATCATTTACCAAGTGCTGAACGGGAGCTGACGTGGGACAGGTGACTGGACAGCTGCTCTCTGAGGGCTGTCTGATGCAGACAATGAGGAGTAGAGGGAAGAAGCGAGCAGGATGAGGAGGAGAGAGCTCTTAGAGCTGTCTCTGAAATGCTGCTCTCAAAGTACTCGCAGTGCTTTGGAAGAGTGTCTCTGCAGACAGATGATGATTAAGACTGTGCGAAACGTCTCACTGCTTTAACTCATATGAGAGACTACAGTCTGTCGAGAGCACACACTGCTGCTTAGTTTGTGTGAAAGAGTTCGCTTTGATTCCTGAGTCGTCAGACAGCTCTCAGCTCTGGAAATAGTGCTGACTGCTGGAGTAGTGATCTGGGTTTAGCCCCTACTTTAAATGGGATATGGAGAGAAAACGGGGTGTGGCTGCTATCAAACACAGCTGTATTTCTCTTCCTCATCAGACTCCTGTTTATGGGGACAGTACAGGCTGGGCGTTTTCAGTTAGAAACAGCGGGAGAGGGTTTATACAGAGGAAGAAACACAAAGTGAGTAAACTACAACTGAAGAGACTGTGATGCTCAGATAGAAGGGTCAAGCCCAATAGCAAAGCACAAGCAGGGTGATGAGGCATTATCTATTAAGCTGCACACAACACACATGCACGCACACACACACACACGCACTCCTTTCAGATGCTCTGTTTGGAATCTTCGAGCTACTACTGGTCATCAATTGGTTAAAATGAGTATCTGCCCACTAGCATTCTATTCAGCAATAATATTGTATAAATAGCAGTGCACTTTTGAGTAAACATCTGAGTCAATAAATGAGGTTCTGCAGTGATAGATAGAAGTGAACCTGATGTTTTTGCACTGGTACAAGATGGCATGCAAGGCAGCAGTATGGTGATTATCAGCGGATGCAAACACATCACGTTTTCTGGTTTGGAAAAAATCCTTGCAGTTTGGAGGATCAGAGTTCAGTGTGAGCTAAAATCAGCAAATTTCTATCTGTGTAATATCTGTAAGAGCATCAACCTCTCTCTCTTTCTCTCTCTCACACACACACACACACACACACACATAAGAACTCAGGAGAACTCAACATTGGAGGGAAACCACAGGATTTACCATGAGTGTCGGAGGACTGGCTGAACCACCCAAACCTTCCTTTCTTCTTCTCAGTAAGGTCAGCCAGAGTCACCCCTTCATGTGTAATGCATGCAAGCCCATGCATTCAGATACAACCGCACAGCAGAGGAACAAGGGGGCGAGAATGGGCTGCTATCAACATGGGTCAGAGCAGACAAACCACCACAAAAACATTCATGACAGCAGTATTCAAAATAACAATGGCCAATGACAAGACCACCAGGAGCCACATGGACTGTAGACACTGAGGAGGGGTAGAAGAATAACATGGAGAGCTGTTAGTCACAGTAAGCGCCTGCAGGTGGAGAGGCCCTATGCTAACATGCGACAGTGCAAATTACAACATTTACATGTTTACATGTTAGTCGGGGCTCATATCCCATTGACAGACACCAAAAGCCAGGATGGATGTTGAAGAAGCACCGTGGACTTTCCTCCTCACAACACTGAGTCTCCAGTGTTGTCTCGCAGCAACGATAAGTAGTAGCCCATTTGAAAGCTCCAGAAACATCCAATTGGCCTCACAATGCAATTCTGAAGTGTTGTTGGCTGTAAATGTGTATTGAAGGTAATAGTTCTACTGTAACATTTAGAGCAAACGCAGTAGTTTTACACAGTAAATATAGCTGGAGGTGAGGACAGGTGGGAAGAGGCAAAAGTGAAGCAGTATGTGGACGGCACATGTCACACTTAGTTTACATTGGTGGCAGGGAGTATCTTTTCTAAAACTCATATCTTTAGTTTATGGGGTGAGGGGAGATCATACGGAGCTCCAGCTGAGAGAGAGGGATGGGGAGAGAGAGATGAGAGATCCTCCACTCAAACTATATGGTAGGGCAGTTGCAGTTTCTCTGTATCATGTGTGCTGCTTATATAAAGAGGATTTAGATTAGTTTTTCTTCTGCACAAGTACTATGATTTTTCCCTTTTTCCCTTCTCAGACAAACTGAAGTTGTACATGCGTCATGCTCCACTACCAGTAGCGACATACACTGGGGTTGAGACCCCATAGAAAGGCTAGTCCTTAGTCAAAGCAGTTTTAAAATCAGCAATATACATATAAACATATAAACAACATATATAACACAGTGTGTGTGTGTGTGTGTGTGTGTGTGTGTGTGCGTATGCAACTGTATGTTTGAGTCAGTGTAAAATGGCCAGTGAAAGTGTCATCACCTGACAGCTCGGCTATGACATGGACATTGTAGATATTGATGGATGGATACTGACTTTCATTACTAAGTAATAAAATGATCTTTTATCTGCATCCCACTGTTTTGACCTAGATTATACTTACATACTTACACTCTAGCTCACAAAACTCACTTGTGACCTTGTATTTCCTCTTTATACAATCGTTTATCCTTGCAAATGCAGCAAACACAACCCTCTCAAACCAACAACCACCGCAGGATATTTTCCTTGTTGTGGCAAGAGTTGTTTTATTCAGTGTGCTATACTGTAAGGCAAATGTTGTGATGGCAGTGCAGCATTACTCTTCAAGCAGTCAGCTGCAGGGTGTGTGAAGGTGAGAGTAGGAGAGGGGGCTTACGGTTGCGCTTGCCCTCCTCATCGGCTTCATCCTCATTCTCAGGGTCGATGTCCTCGGCCTGAGTGATCCAGTCCAGGTAACCCTTCAGATCCTCCTCCAACTGCTGCTTCTCACGAAGCTTCTGGAAGTCTCCACGAGCTTTGGCCTTTTCTCTCTCCTTAGAGAACTCTCTGGGTTTTCAGAAACACACACACACACACACACGCACACACACAAGTTAATGAAAATGCATATACATAGGAATCAACATACTGTCACTGCAAACAGCAAACAATCATTTCACACAGAAAATGGAACAAAATGTGTTTATCTTGCTATAACAATGGGACATGTTTCTTCACAATCTCTGAATGCCTTGTGCGGTTTTCTTAACCCTAGCCACTGGAGGGAGATGTACACCTTTTGAATGACAACACATGGCTATAAGCAGAGACCTAGTGTATTGGGGGAGTGGTTTCACAGTACAGCATCTTATTCATATGGAAAAAGCAATTTAGGTATACAAGCTTGGCTTCAAGAGATATGCTGTGCTTGCACGGCATCTCACTTTACCTACCAGTACTGTATAAACTACATTAGGGTTCAGAGGAGAAGCTATCAGAAACCAATGCATGTAATGTCGCATTTGTCATTATTGAGTGCACATATGGTATTTAAGTTGTGATCATAGCTTAATATCAATGGAAACTCTCAAATATATGAAAAGACAAGACATTTTTGGGGTTTAAAAATAATTTTCTATCTGACACAATAATAAAGACACTCAATGTTAAGAATGTAACAAAGCAATATCTGCAAAAATGTGTGAAAATATGTTCAGAATGTTGACGGAGATAATAAATACAGAGACTGTGTTTCTGTCACCACTAATCTGAAGCCTTAACTACATGCTTTATTCATCATGCCAATCTCAAGCAGCTGACGGGATTGCAAGAGTGTCTGAGTTCATGATTATGTCAACCTTGTTGACATTTCCATCCCCTTTTAAAATCAGGCGATGCTAGCTGGTCAACCATCCAGAGTTAATTCTACTGTAATACCCCACCCCCACTCCACAGAGCTGGGAAAGCAAACTGAGGTTTGAGAGAGCTTAGGAGCGCAGAGGGAGTGAAGGGCGAGGAATAAGATTAATTTCTCGCTCAGGAGATTGGGTGGGTTGGGGATGGGATGGGGGAGGAAACGCTCACTTTGCAGTTGCCGTGGAAAGGACATTGTAGTGGGAGGCAACAAAGGTTGGAGAAGCAGAACTAAGAAACAATATCCAACATTTAGCTCATGATCCTACCTTACAATAGCCAATCACTGGCTCAATTTGCCTCGGTATGTTTCTATCAAGATTCTCAGGCTAAGAATGAGAGCCAAACATTTTACAGGCCCACACTGTTCCCCATACACAGCAAGCAGTGTAATGGCGCAAAACAACACACAGCATACACACTCCACGCAGTGCATAACAAAACCACTGCACAAACTGCCTCTTACCCACTTAACACACCCAACACAAGGTTAAGCACGAAAAAGGAGCCCAGTATGATCAGGCTAACAAAATAAATCCAAGGTGTTTCCCATCCGATGGCGTCATTGACCTGCAGGAGCCAAGAGCAGCCGGTTAACAGACAGCAACACATATAGAGACAGAGAACCTCCAGCCTGCCACCAAACAGAAGGTCTCTGTCTGCATGGAGAACAAGTGCTTACCCGCTCAACACACCCAAAACCAGGTTAAGAACGAAAAAGGAGCCGAAGATCACAAGACTGACAAAGTACACCCATGGAAGCTCAAAGCCCATAGCATCATTCATCTGGAGGAAGAGGCATCGCCAGGGGGTTAGGAGGGGAGAGAAAGAGAGAAGGAGTGAAGAGAAGAGTAATATAAGTTGTAAAAGCTAGAAAATGTGAGAAAAGAAGAACAGAAAACAAGTTTGACAAAAGTAGCTTTCTTTCTGGGAAAAACAGAGCTCTGTGGGAAAACTGACATACTGCTAGGATGACATAATATTCACCAATCAACCAACCAATCAACCAACCAATCAATCAATCAATCAATCAATCAATCAATCAATCAATCAATCAATCATATCAGATAAGAATGATGAGAGACATCATAATGTCAGTCACATCCTTGCTTAGTGTCTGATCTAAATAAACAAGTTGAAGGCATGCGGGGGTCACAAGTCGCTGAAGGCAGACGGCCATGAGGGACTCACCCAGTAGAGCACGTCCGTCCAGCCCTCCATGGTGATGCACTGAAACACCGTCAGCATGGCAAACAGGAAGTTGTCGAAGTTGGTGATACCACCGTTGGGACCATGCCAGCCCTCCCTGCACTGGGTGCCGTTGATGGGGCATTGGCGCCCGTGCCCTGAGATTGCACATGGAGCTGGTTCCTCCTCTGCTAACGCATCTACAGGAAGAGAGAAGGCAGTGTTTGTAATCACCCTCATCTAATATGATGTTGCTGAAATTACTGCAATTTAAATTTTTAGAAACTATCACCAATATGAATGCAAAGTAAAGTATTGTCAAGGGCACAGTAGCAAAATGTACCAGTGCCTTCCAAGGAAATACACAGGTTGTGTGTACTGCAGGCTTCCACTCAAATAGATGGGAGTTGCACAGACTGACTTGTACATTGGTTTGTGGAGAGATGCTTCACATCTTTTTGTTGTTTGTAGAACTCGTGATATGAACATTAAACCGATTTGTCTCCAAATTTGTCAGAGACTGAATAAACATGCTTCAATGCAAGAGAGAAGCTTATTGGGACCTTCTCATTCAACGGCATATAGTGCATGAACTACACTATGAGCTCTCAGATAAGGCATAAGGCTGATCTTACCTTGACAATCAAGTTGAAATGCATTTTAAGGTCAGGTTAGTTTGAACATAAAATCAACCTCTGAACTAAAACGTTCAATTTTACATACAAAACAGACACTGTGTAGTCAACACAGCCTACCTGAGCCGGGAACATAGCAGGTTGCGTGCATTTTACCGATGAAAAGCTCCAGGCCAATAATAGCATAGATGATAATGACAAACAAGACCAGGAGGGCAATGTGAAGGAGAGGGACCATGGCTTTAATGATGGAGTTCAACACCACCTGTAAACCTAAGGAGGAAAATGCACAGATTATACAGAGCCTTGTGTGCTTGCTGATTGTATGCATGTAAATAGTGTAAAAGCTTGTATATGTTACGGTAAATGGGAGAAATTGGTAAATGCATACATTTCATGGTAAATGTGCACATTTCGTACGGCATACCACATGGCCAAAATACCTTCAGACTGGCTTCTGTAGTAAACTGAGATCTGAGAGACTGGGACATTCATTCATGTTATGGGAAATGTACACATTTAGCAGATCTACCTTTGGAAATGTATACATTTGCTACCAGTCTCTATGCCTGTTTGCATTGCAAAAATATGAATTCTTGTGTGCCGAGGAAGTCGAGTTGTTAATCCTGCTGGCCTAAGACTGAATCCCACCAGAACCTTTGCTGTGTCTCCCTCTCTACTTTCCAACTGTCTAAAGAAATTAGAAAAAGAAGTAAGTGGACTGCTCACCCACATTTTTAAATATTAATCACTACTTATTATTATCTTACAGTCTGTTGCCAAATATATAAAAGTCAACATGGTTAACATCATGACAGGCTAACGAAGACACAAAATAGATTTTTAGATTGAATTCATCAATAATGTAAAAATATGTGGTTTGGTTGTCAATCTGCAATAGGGGATGAGTGTATGTTAGTGTGTTTTTCCCACTTATTGCTGCCTCTTTGTGTGGATCAGTAGTACAAACTAAGTTACCGTGTTTATTTATACCTAATTGTGTGCAGATACAACAAGCATACAGTTCAGAAGTGTGTCAGAAGTATTTTGTGAGTTTGTTTGTTGTTATTCCACCCAGAGGTCATATCTCTAAGGCATTGATTTGAACAGGCTGTTTCTAGAAAAACAGTCTTCAGGGACGGCACACACACCATATGGACTCATCATGTGTATCCCTTCACCCCACACAAACACAGCAAAAACACTCCCTAGCATTCAGGGGAAAAGAAGTTGTCAGTTTGCTGGGAAGAAGAGCTGAGACCATTATACAAGAAAATATGGCAAACAAGGTGTCATTACGCTTTTTGTTAGGGTTTTGACTTTGTCTCTCTCCAATGATTACAAATCTTAGGGAGGAGGCTGGAGATTGACAAAGGTTGCCATCGTGTGCCGAGTTCAGAGGCTGTCATCACTCACTGGGTACTCCTGAGACCAGCCGCAGGGGTCGCAGCACACGGAAGGCTCGAAGGGCTTTAACATCAAATCCACCTGGCTTGCCCCCGTGGCCGTGCATGGACGGATGGGTAGCAGCTCCAACAACCTCTGCCTTCTCATCTTTGGTCAAAACCTCTAAGACAACACTGAACAGTCTGTTGAAAAACGTCACACAGCAAACAAGGCACATGTTTTATTAGTCTGCCAAGCACAACAAATTTGAGCTTTGGTAGGTACCTGAACTATGTTCCCGAACATGGCTGATCTAATATAAGTAATGTCTTATGGCTATAACAGATGGTTAACATTTTACAATATAATGCAATGCGTTTCCCGCAATAATTATGTTCAACATCATTTCATTATACTTTTGTTCCTCTAGCCTGCTAGGTTAGGCATGTTGATTTTGTCTGATTTATCAGTCTATATCTCTGTTGAATGTTTCTGACCTGCATTGCCTCAAAAAAAATGCCAGTGTATCATAATATTTAGGAATGATATTTTATTTCTAGTTTTATGTTCTCTCCATGAGACACAAATAGATTAAAGTTAGCTCAGGCCAAGCATTGAAAGAGCACAGAGAGAACAAAGAGCATATCGACAGCAGATAGAGCCGAATGTGCATGATGTGTATATCAGTATGAGAATAATGTTTTCCTTTAGCACAACAAATTTCCTTTCAGTAGCTTTGTATATTTTATCATCATATCACTGAACAACAAAATTCTTAAAATACATAGCCAGGGTTGATGCTGGGATTTCTGGGCCCCCTGACAAGATGTGACACTGGCCCCACCCTGATGTGTCTAACTTTGTACAGTAGTATCTCGCCCCCCTTCTGGCTTCAGGCCCACTGAATGTACTCCCCCCTTTCCACACCTGTATACAGCAGATAAATACACCATAAATACTGGCTGCTACTGTAGTTATATTGTGAAATCCCAGTAATTCTCTGTAGAGCAGCGGTGAACCTCTCACCACTTTATTACACTCAGTTAGATATTCCTCACCTAGCCAAGAGGGGAAATCATCTCAGCGCATCACATCAAAGCCGTGTACTAAAGGGACTGAATGGACCTGCCAATAGGGGCTGGAGGGAATTCTTTAGGCTTATAAGCACAGTCTGCTCAGACTTATGTTATACTGAGTCAGAGCAGCAAGACCGCCTGGCTAATTATGTTCAAATAAGACCGCCTTTTTATCTAATGTACTACAGCAGATTTTTCACCTTGTATTTTCTCAATAGCATCAAAATTACCCTGAGAATTTAAAATGTCTCTGTAATTCTTTGTTAAACTTAATTTGTGCTGAACTTAATGTGGACTGAACAATACATACCTTCTACTAGGGCTGGGTGATATGGACAAAGTTAACATCACAATAATCAAACGAAATTCTTTTTATATCGCTATATAACAATAACAGCTAACATAATGCAAAATCACGTTAAATAAATCAAATTGATGTAAGTTAGTATGATAACTTGTATGCATGCAAGTATGATAAAAACTAAATTTCAAATAATATTCCCTAATTTGTTTCAGTTCTCATTTCTTGAGAACTTCTTATTTGTTTTTTATCATGAATTTCTCAATATCATTATTTCATTATTTCATTCTATTGAAAGGCGATAAACAGTAATATTGAATTATTGCCCAGCTCTACCTCCGACGTGATTTTATGTACCCATTTCAGAACTGTATTGACCCAGCTATATTTAGATATTAGCTGTTGAAAGGATTATTTTAGTGCTATTTCAGTGATTTAGCAGCAGTAGTCATTCTTCATAGCAGGAGCAGCAGTCTTTGCATTTGACTGCATGGTAGATCAACCCTGCATGCTACATACAGACAGAGATCTGACCTAGCTACCCACTGGACTGTGTGTATTAGAGGAGAGATAGAGGGAAGAGAGAGAGAGGTAGAAAGATACAGCAGAAAAAGAGAGGCAGCGATAAGGATGAAGATAACAAGAAGAGAAGTATGCAGGAGATAGGAATGAGGGCAATGTGAGGTGGAGAAGTGTAAAGCATGAAGTGCAACAATTTGGGAGATCAAAATGGAAAGGGAAGTAATAAGAAAGAACCGGAGAGATAAAGCAGAGCAGCATGGGAGACTGTGAGCAAAAG
>OOFE01021137.1:0-16687 GCA_900323365.1 Monocentris japonica | reverse complement strand
CAGATGTGTATATATATATATATATATGTTAGTATATTTGAAAGTGTGTTTGTACATGTGTGTGACCTTTTGACTGCATGTACATGTGCTACTACTGCTGAGGTGCCTTTGAGCAAGGCACATAACCAACTGCTCCAGTGGAGCTGCTCAGTGGTCCCAAAGTAGACTGGTTTTACTGGGAAGCTCCCAGGGGTAAATGTGTGGAACTGTGTGAATGTGAAGCAGGGTGTCGCTGGAAGAGAGCAGGTGTGCTCAGTGGATAAATAAAGGTTAAAAAAAGAATGTCAGTACTGAGCACACCTATGAGTTTCTCCCAGGTGGCAGCTTTGTTGCCCTGCTGACTGAGCAGACGTTCCCATGTCTCTGGCACCTTTAGTTTCATTCGCTGCCCGGCTCTCTCCCTGTCCCATACGCCATCCAGTCCACTGCGGGTGAACGTCTTGAGGTCAGCAGGATACCTGGGACACGGACACAGAACAATGTTTTATATTAAAAAGTAGGATGTGCCGCCTGTGGAACTACATGTGTCCCTACCGGCCTAAGATTGAATCCTAGCACAGCTTTCTCTCCTGTGTCTTCCCTTGCTACCACTGTCTAAATGAAGAATGAAAATACCAAAAAGGTGAGGCAACTGCCTTGTTTCCATTAAAAACAGATTTCAAGTAAGTCATAAGTCAACAGCCTCTAACAGAGAGGTGGTACATTCACATGAGCATGTACCAGACAGGAGAGACAGCTCTGGTAGGACTCAATCTTAGGGGCACATGTAGCTCCAGAGGCGGCACATCATCCTTTCAGTTTTGTAAATGAAAACATGTCATGTAAATGTACTTCTATGTATATTTATTTGAACATACTAAAGTAGTGATCAAAGTTTAAATGACTTTATAAAAAACTTTTTTCTAGACTTGCTGTTTCATTTTGATTAAGCGCTTTGTAAACTAAACTGTGCTATACAAATAAAACAAGTTTATCATTATATTACTTTAAAAGATATTCTATACAATATACACACATTTTAGAAAATATATATAGATATAGAAAAAATCCACTATTTGAATTTACTAATATTTTTGGCCAGTCTGAGGAAACCGAGGCGTTCAGGAACAATAGAATTTCAGGACACTGATGTCTGATATTTAGGAGCTTCTCCCAACTACATAATAACTAATTAATCATTAGTTATACAATAACAAACAGACACCAGCGTCTCTCTGGGTGTGTGTGTGTGTGTGTGTGTGTGTGTGTGTGTGTGTGTGTGTGTGTGTGTGTGTGTGTGTGTGTGTGTGTGTGTGTGTCTTACTTTCTTCCCAGTATGGCCATGACATGATGTGCTGGCTCTTTGATGTGGAGCTGCCTGATCATGTTCTTCATACTGAACTCACTCTGTTTCTTATCCACCACCGCTGGACTGCTCTCCATCTGCAACTGTAAGCGTACACACACACACATACACACGTATGATATTACAAACCAGTGTTTCCCCTGTATTCATTCAGCGGTGTGCCATCACAGACAGACAAATACAACCACTGTAATAGAAAAAGTGGAAATATAATAAAAGTATAATTTAGACTTATTTGCCTCACCAGGTCCTAATGCTCAGAATTAATGGTTTTATTGCAAAAAATAGCACTGTAACCTGCACTAGCACCATAACTGGAAGCACAACAGACAGGAAGTGAACTAATATTACCCCCAAACGCCACTGCTGCATTAAATTACACAGGAAACAGCTATGAACACTCATATCAGTTTAATTCAATTAAAAACTAAAACCATTCAAGAACGTATTTCTCCATATAACATTCAATCCAAGTCTTTGTAATAATTTAAGGAAATGGACTCACAAACTTCTTCAACATAGTGGCATCTGATCTGAGCGTGTTTGCCCACTGTTCCAGCTGTTCGTCGGTTATTTTCTGGAATGGACAGATCATGGGGGAGAACGTTTGCAATGCTGGGAAGAAGAGAGCCCACAAACTTGAAGAAGAGAATTGTAAAAAACCTGCACAGTGTTACCAGTCTTTTCACCATTTAATGTCACAAAAGAAAACAGTGTTTCAGTCCATTTTCAATCCAGCCAACTAATAGTATGTGGGTTTTCAGTAGTTTTTCATGATGGAAAATAGAAGAATCAACAAGAAACATATTAATCACTAATACTAACAGTGACAGTTTTCTCTGTGGGACTTCCTAACTGGATAAAGGCCAAATAAAATAATAAGATAGTGACCGAAATCAGTTCTTCTGTACCTTGCCTTTGGACCCTTTGCGGTTGTGTTTGCAGCGGTGTTTGCGTGTGTTGTACTTGGCCAGCTGATACTCGTTGAACTGCTTGAACTTGTCAGTCATGGCCTTCTTCAGGCATGCTGGCAGGGAGTGACTGAAGCACTGGAGACAGAAACAGTGTTTAGATTGGGCAGAACTGAGAGAGATGGGCTGATATCACACACACACACACACACACACACACTCTTTATAAAACATATCAGCAAAAATATTTTTATTGGTTGGAATGAGCACGGGTCAACTTCTTTGGGGTATGAAGAGGAGTGTTGTTGACCTCCCGATAAATCAGAGCACCACAGTACCAACTAACAGAGTGATTCAATGTCCGGTCTGACAGCCTCACAGACTTTGAGGTGCAGTCCCTCGGTGTCCAGAAGGAGTGAGGGCTGCCTCACCACAAAATCAGCAAGCCTTGGAAGCCTTCCTTGCAGACGTTTAGCGAGTCTGCAAACTTTTCACAGGGAGTTGCCCATAATTCATAGAATCACTGACGTCAATCAGTGAGGACACTTGGGGGGAAAAATGTAAACACACCAAGCATGGCAGGTGTTGGCAAAAAAACATCTGTAAATGTAAATATCCATCTTCCTAGTGTCGTGTTTTATTGAACCTGTGTATACAGTTGTTTGTATCTACAGACGTGTTCTGTATACGATTCGTGTTTTCATCCAAGTGATGAAAACAGACGGTCACTGTATCCAAGGCAAAGTGTGATGTCACAAAGCCTGTCTTGTTTCTCCTTTTTATAACGTTGCAAGCCCTCACACTGTCTCGCACTCACACACTGAACACGCTGGTGACGTTGCCCAAACTCTGTGAGGGCTCAGTCCGCAGGCCAGAGGCCCGACATGGAGGCTCCACCAGAGATTGTGGGTAAGACTTACCGTGCTATAAATTCTGGCTACTTCTAGCCAATCGGAGGGCAGCTGTACAGCTGCACAGAAGTATCTGCGGACATGTGGCTTGGTGGAGAGCTGATTGGCAGCCAGAGCCAACAGGAAGTTAGTTGTGATACGGATGTTCAACTCCTGTCTGGTATACACTGCCACCTGGATGGAAAAAAGCACATGTAGTGGATATGATTTAACAGGTTAGGAATGTAGCTCAAGCTCATAAACTTGCTGCTATACTCTGTACCATCTGTTTGCCTTGCTTATTTCACTGTTGCACTAAATTTGTTATGTGTTGTAAATGTCAGAGCAATTTTTTAAAATGAGTTTTGCATTTGAAAATGCCTTCAGACACACACACATCTCATCCACACAGACACACCTTGAGAAGAAACTGTGGGTCATGGGCAGAGATGTCCTTAGCCAGGTTTTTGATCCTGGTCCACACACTATTCTCTGAGTCCCATTCTTTCTGGCCTGGAGCCGTGTTCTTATTGACCAGGGAACAACACACCTCGTTCAACAGCAGATACTGAGGGATGGAGGGAGAGAGGAGGGAGGGATGAAGCAAAGCAACAGTATATTTAGAGGTTAGACAAGTATAATAAATGTACAAGGAATATATGGTGGCAGCATTGGCGCAAAGGAAAGGCTATTCCAGGGTGCCTGTAAGATTCATCAAGTTATATTTGAGACTTTTACAGATCTTTCAAATGTCAGTTAGAATGGAATACAAAACCAATTTTCCAAGTGAGATAAATGTGAAAATGAAAACAACTGTAGACCTAACAAGAAACTGCAACATTTTTAAGACTAAATTTAAGAGTTAAAATGTTTTATTGAACTGTATTCAAGACCTTTTAAGTCCTGAGGTTAGATAGTATGAGTTGGCTATTATGCAGGCACCCTGTATTTCTAAGACATCCAGTACCCACCATAGAATACACTCTACCTTTTTATCCTTCTGCTCCTCTTCCACCTCATCTTGTCCTCTCTCAACTTCAGCAAATTCCTCCTCCCTGATGACCATAGTTTGGTCATGATTGTCATCGTCCGATTCTGTTTCTAGGACAGGTAATTCGATGGTCAGGCCAGCCTCCTCCTCAGGCGACACACTATCTTCCTCAGAATGCTGTCGATGTACAAGAATTTAGCTGAACAGTAGCCATGTAATGGGATTAATCAAACTTGAGGTGTGTCAGATGTTCAAAATAAGCATGTATTTTCAATTAAACTTGTGCAAAAATGATGAAATGGTAAAAAAAACAAAACAAATGGAAGAACATTTGAAGTACCACACTCGTTTCTTCACTACAGGACAGCATCTCTTCAGATATCTCCTCTCTTCCTTCTTCTCCTCCATCATTCTTCTGTTCTCCACCCAGGCCAGGATAGAGGGAGGAAGGAGGGAGACGAGAGGAGCAGCTGAGCAGAGGACCGCTGGCGAGGGATGTGGAGAGCAAAGAGCCAGGGGGGACAGAAGCAGTGAGAGCGGAGGAGGAGGAGGAGCACGGGAGGAGTGGGTCTCTACTTAGGAGCCTGTTCTGGGTGCTAAGGAGGGGAGAGGTGAGGGAAGGAGAGCAGTAAGAGGAGGAAGTGGAGAGAAGGGTGGATGTGGTAGAGGACAGGCTAGAGGGTTGGAGAGAGGGGCAGGAGGAGGGTTGCGATGCCAGGGATGAGAGCTTAGAGCTGGGCTGGGGCATCAGAGAGGAGGCCTGGGCTAGGAACTTATTCTCCAGGCTCGGAGGAACATAGTTGGAGAAGAGGCTTCTCCCCGATGTGGCCTGCTGCTCTCCAGGGACCCTGTCTACCTGGAGCAAACTCAGCGCCCTCATCTCTGCTGGGAAAGACATCAATTGAGGGTCACAGTCCATCACAAAGGTGAGCTTCCAACCTCCTCCACCCTGACATGCAGTGATTATTTCAAGATAGGCTGTTCAGCCACATTCCATCAACTGTTTGAACAAGCACTGCATTACAGTAGTTACGAGGTGTTGCTCACATACGGGTTATTGCTATGACAAAGAGGACAATAAATAAGGGGACAAAGTTTGCAAGCAGTCAATCCAAGGCCCAACAGATTGGGTGGAATGTCAGTAGATACAAGGAGCACCCTAATGCATAGGAAGGATCCAAAAAACAAACTTGTGGTTGAATATGGAACTATAGGTGACATTACATCTAACATCCATGCAAATAGAGCTACTGGATTGAGTGGATTGAAATTGCAGTATTTTGTCAATGGAAAGAAAATACAACTGCACTACTGTGATTTTAAGACAGCAGCTGGATTTGGCTGGTAAACGTGATTGAATGTGAATTAACATGAGACAAGCTGCTTCCTCCCTCTTTGGAATGACTCAGAGTTTGCATAGGTGTGGTGATTAGCTAACTGTGCTACGAAGAGACGCACAAACTTACCTTAACCCACACTTTACCCTCTGTGGGCAGACCGGTGATTATAGTCAAATACTTCCACTACAATATAAAGTTAGCTTTTTCTATAACGCCGTGTTGGCAGCTATTTGTGAAGTCATGACAAGCTGTGTGTCTTCTGATTTACAGTAAATGTCCTCCTTCAGCTGCACGGCTGGCGAGGGCAGTGCTCATTGGTCAGTTTTGTTGTGTACCTTTTTACCGTAATAACAGATCTACGGGAGCCTGTCCTCGCTTATTGAAGATTTGCCGAAAATAAGGATGAAATTGCAACTAATATGTTCGGCAGAAGAAAATAAACAAGGATATATACACGATACCAAAACTTCTGCGTGCCTATTTTCTGCTCGACGTCTGGATTACAAGCTTTTTAGGGAGCAGATGACGCTACCGTAAGTATAATTGTATGGCGCAAAGGAGGAAGCGACAATGCTCCATTTCCGCTGCAGCAGCCAGAACGGGGACGTCAAAGAAAGAGAAATGTGGAGAGAAAGGACAAATTGAGGCCAGAGAAGGAACGTTTGATTACAGATACCATCCTCGCTGGGCTTGGTAGATAGGTATTGGTTATTATTTGTAGTTCTCGACCGAGTATTTAACTACACAACGGTCATTTCGAGGTTAACAGCATAGTAGTGACTCGTCCCCTTGTTCTGCGGTTTGGTTGCTTTGAGGAAGCAGGTCGGCTAGCCAGCTGAATTAGCTAGCTTGCTAGCTGGTAACGGCTCCCAACCGAAGAGATGGGGACAAGAGCAAGTCGCTTACAAGAAGACCCAGTTCCCTCAGCTTTCGGAAAAGATGGCTCAAAGCGGGACTCGTATCGGCGACCCCGCTATGTCAGGCCCACCAGTCTCATGGTAGACTTCTCGGGGAGTTTTGAGGACACAGAGGCCAACCGGAGCCGATCGGAGGAGGGCAGTGATTCGGACATGGGGCAACAAGCGAGCGCCGACGGAAGCCCTGCCGACCACCACAGCCTCCCCTCCAGCATCAGCCAAGCATCACCGGACGACAACAGCGAGGGCAAGCCAGATGAAGATGGGAATTTAAGCCCAGAGGCTCCTGTCAGTGCTGAACATCAACATGGAGAGGAGACAGGCCGCATCCCCCACCGCACTTTTTCTGAGCGTCTGCCCGGGAATCGGCACTCTTCCGGGCGCAATGTCAGCGCAAGATCCGCCCGGGTTCGAGGCACACACCAGCGCCCGGTGTCGGAAGCTTGGATCGGCCTTTACCGTGTCAACAACCGCCACGGCAGTAAGTTAAAACCGACACACAAAGCAATAGTGTTTTCCGCCTGTCATGATTCAGATATGTGCCCACAATTCAATAATGTACCGATCACAAAGTTAATGGGTTTGGAAGGAGTTGCTTTGTTTGTAGATTGTCTGTGTCAGCTCTTGTCAGATATAATTTAAAACAGGAATAACTAGATTTAAAGGCACATGGAATTCAACAATGTGACCCTCAATCTGACCATTGCGAAATTAAAATGGATTATTCAGGGAATTTACATTCCTGAACAGATAATCTCTTCTCTCGTGCTTACACGATGACTAAAATCAACTGAGACCCCATTGTACGAAGTGGCGTAAACTGGAGGAGCTGACATATAAGCTTTTGGTGCCAAGAGGCCTATTGACAGTGGTGATAATATCATAAAGCATGATGTAACTCATTTCCACAGAAAAGGGAACATTATCTTGAAGAAAAAATAAAAAAAAAACATTATCTAATGAAATGGGCAGAAATGGTGGTGATGGGGTAACAGAAGATCTCAAGCCAAAACACAACAATGGTCTGAATTTCCCAGGGCAGCCCCCTAGCAAGTGTAGGGAAATGGGTCAAAGGCTTCACGTGCCCACTTTATGCTGGCAGCAGCTCATAGATTGGGGAGAATGTAGGGCATCTAGTCACCGTTTCTCACGTCCTGTCCCATCTACTGATAGCTATGGCTCGGCTGTCCCTCAAGCCTGAGTCAGTGTTTTGTGAGGTGGATGCAGTCAAATACTGCTGCCAATTGGGAAAAAAAAAATTTTGGGTCACAGATTTTTAACAACACAACATAGGGGCAATACAGTCCCTATGTTTTATGATTGTATTTCAATCCCCTTTTTTTGACAAATCAGGCCGTGTAAGCTAGATGTCCTAGCACGGCGCTTGTGCTCAACGTGATGCGTATCATCTATCATTTAAGTCTCGCTACTCTCCAATCTCAGCTTTATTCTCTCTCTACTTTGTGCAGATATCCGCTGTCCTTTCTGCTCAAAGCCCTTCCCAGGAGGTCGGATCGAGGATCACTTGTTGAGCTGCCTCACGTCTCCTCCTCTACCTTACAACAGTAAGTATCATATCACAGAAATCTGCCACAGCCATTTTTGAAAAGCTCAAAACATTGATGATTGTAGTCTCCTCTGTGTTTATGGCGACATTGATGTCTAAGTGTGTGTGTGTGTGTGTGTGTGTGTGTGTGTGTGTGTGTGTGTGTGTGTGTGTGTGTGTGTGTGTGTGTGTGTGTGTGTGTGTGTTCGTTCACAGCGGATGTGCTCAGTAAAGACAGTGGCGAGTGCTCTATCTGTTTGGAGGATCTGGTACAGGGAGAGACCATCGCCAGGCTGGCTTGCCTCTGTGTCTATCATAAGAGGTAAGCTAGTTCAGATAAAACACAGAAAGAGGAGGGGAAAATGCACATTTGTGCAAGTGAGATTTTAAAAAAAAAAACAAAAAACTTTTCTTACCTCAAGAGAATCAACCAAACCAAAAAAATCAAATGACAAGCTAGCAAAATAAACACTAACATGTTACCTCAGTAACAGCACATTACAGTGATTGCATTTAGTCGTTTTTCACACCATGAATGAGTGAATTAAGTCTTACGTGAGACATCACAGTCAAAAACACCTTAAGCTTTTTGAGTTGTGGCCACACAATGGGCACATTGGTATGAGTTAATCAAAGTGTAATGTTGCTTCTTTACCCCCCTCCCCCCTCCACCTTATTTTTCCCCTCCCTCTAGTTGTATTGATTCCTGGTCCAAGGTGAAGCCCTGCTGTCCTGAACATCCCTTCGATTGACTTATGGGTCCCATATATTCCAACCCGACTCAGGTGTGTGTCTCAGATTGACTGAATGACAAGGACGCTTCACAAACTAACTAAATTAATATTTCTCAGTGCAGACAATATTTCAGTACAGTAGTTAGAACATTTGTAAATTTGTCTAATGGACACTTTTCCTTTTCCACCCTTACAGGAGACTACACTGAAACCCAATACTGCAGAAAAAAAGTGTATATTTGATTTTGAAACTTATATTTGAGTGAAGTAGTGGTGGTCCTAAGAGGAAGCTGCAGTTGGTAACACCCGACCCTCTCTGTCTGGATCAGTCCATTTGAACTTGGTCTAGACCATTTTAAGCCAAACTCCAACAATGAAAACAGCTGCTCCATCAATCTGTGGTCCAGACCATGGCTGGAACAGAGGGGGGTTCCCCTCTCTCCTTTATGGACTCTGCTTGAAACCACTGGACACAAAGAAATATGTCAAATAAATATTAGCATCCCAGAATGATGGAATGCCCCCTTCAAAGATTTCTTGAACTTTGGGGAGGAACGCAAAAAAATGTCTTAACTGTGACTCTGCATCCTCCCCCATGTATGTTTTCTTTTTTATTCCAAATGGGATTGGTCATGTATCTACCATTTTGAAAAAAAAAAAAAAAGTTTTGTTACATTGGATGAATGTTTCTTTCCTTGGCTAACCCCAATGAACCAACCTCATACTGAAAGAGAACTGTTACTACGTAAATATCGTATTGCTTTATATTGAACTAGCTGGAGGTTGAGGGCTTGTTTTTGTGAATTTTGGTGGGGGGGGGCTGTAACTAGGTGTTTTATGTTGTTGCCTGTATACATTTCAGGGGAAGTTTTGGGGGGTGACTTGATTCATTGTTTTGAGTTGGTCAGTTTCCTGTAGGTGGTTAGTTAGCGCTGAACTTCACGTGCTGCTACTCGGTGGTTGTTTAGGAAGGTTGTAGGTATCTCATAGGGCCATAGTAGCGCTGGTGTCAGCACCATTTTGAGCACTTTTGTCCCTCAAGGCCGATTTTTCTCAAATAAGGTCTCAGATGAGGTTGTTTGTGTGTGAGTGTGTGAATGTGTGATCATATGACGACTGGGGACAGGAAATGTCCCGATGATGACTATGTACTCGAGAAAGTGTGTGTGTGTGGCTGTGGCTGTTTGTGTGTGTGTGTGTGTGCGCGTGTGTGTGTTTACAGTACAGTGCCCAGAGGTCTGCTGGTCAAGAGGGTTCCCTTTTTATTTTTTTAATGCTAGTTTTTAACTACACAGTCACATTGGCAACATACTGCTACGCCTGGCAGTGGTACGCGACATGGCGCCCCACTGGTCCCATTTTACTTTGCTAAAGGAATGCAGTGTGGGTCTTGTCCCACCACCCCCTCACTCTCTGGGGAGTAGTCCGCATGTTTGGACCAGACCCCAAGCGGCAGTTTGGCCATCTGGTTACATTAATGCCGGATCGGGGAGGAATGGCGGGGCGGATGAACTGAGAGATGTATTTTTGGGGTATGTTTACGCCATGTGGCAGCTGCCTCTTTCCCGGCACTGGAGGCTATGGACAGCTGACGGTTAATTATTGTATTAGCTCTCCCCCCTATTCTCCTTTTAAGATTTATAGACATTGTATCATCACCATTATGATTCTGATTATCGCTAAATGTGTTAAATGGCTTTTCTCGCCTTTTGTGTGTTGATTGCCTTTGCCTGGTGAAGGGGTTTATGTGCAAGCAGGTATGTGTGGTGTCTTTAGGGGTGAGTTGAGATGCTAGCGGCTTTGATGAAGAGCCTGTCTAGGTTGTGTGCAGTCCAGGGCAGACCAGCACTACAGATGGGCAGGGGGCGGGGGCATTAATTGATAATTGATAATGTTTTTGAACATGATTGCTTTTGCTGCCTGCTCAAAGGGCATGTCTGCTCTACATGATAAACTTCTATCCTACCATGGTATGGATCAGCACAAAGGTCAGCTCTGTGCACAGGTTTCCCATTGGCTAGTGTCTTCACCCAGCCTCCTTTGTCCCTTGTGTTCTGCAGTCCGAGGTGCTATGACTATGCCACTACAGGGCAGCCCCGTGCATGTTTTCCCCTTTTTTGTATTGAAAAAAAAAGAAGAATAATGCCAAAAGTCCGTCTGAGCATTGGGAGCTGTGTGAGGGAGAGAGCAGAAGAGGAGATACATTGACCATTAGGTGTTAAATTTGTTGTGGTGATAATAAATAATGTTGTTGTATACTTTGAGGGGGGGGTGTTGGGTTGTCACTCAAGATAATGGACAATCTGAAGCCCCACATGTGACACAATTTTGATTTTTACCCCCTGTGAGCTGTGTGGTGCAATACCTCAATTTTTACCGATGCTAGCAAAATGCTCTGTGTAAACTAGCTCCTCTCCAACCGAGGATGATGTTTTGTATGTTCCTCCATCCTTGGTTTTGAACCACAGGGCGCCGATCCCTCCGATGTATTTGATGAGACTGTTTTTAAAAAGAGTCACCACAGCGGTATCTGCACCCCCAAGATATGGACAATCTGCCTTTACTCTGGTATAGAAACAAATTGAGTTTTATTTATTAAATTGTAAATATGTAATGCAATTCAAAAACGGCTTGGTCTTTGTCTGTTCAATATACTGTTTCTACGCGCCGATCTTTTGTATGTCTCAGAAGTTGTTTTTATATGTATTTTTTACAATAAATATATTACGTGTGAGAGCTGTCCTTGTGCATGTCTGTTTTATGTGTTTTCAGTGTTCGCCGTGTATTTGTGGTTGTGTTTGTCCGGGTTCAGTGCAATGACACCCAAATCAGCACATACTGTTTCAGAGATAGTGAAGCAATATTTGAAGAGTTTTGTTCCAAAATGAGACCTGCTTTTACTAAATGATTAATAACACAAAAGCTAAATAATACGGTAGTTTATTTAACACCTTGACAGATTGGGTCCTCTATTTTAGAAATATTGAGTGATTTAAAGTGAAGTTTTATTCTTTAATGCACAAGTAGTTCCCATCTCGTGCACATGTATCACTGATGAAATAAAAAAATAGTCATGCCAAACCTGCACTGACAAACCTTGTGTCAGCACTTCATCTGCTGCTCTCAGGTCAGCTACAGTGGGGAATGCCAGTCTGCTCTCACCTGGCTGTCTGCGACTAAACTGTAGAAAGCAGCGCCAGTCATAGTCCTAATTATCACACCTTAGCAGGGTGACGACCAGTGGGGAGAGTGAAATCTGTGACCGCAGTAGTGGTTTGTATACATTCTCGTCGTTCTGAGGTCTAGTGGGTGAAATAACAGTGACATTGAGCCACTCCTCATTTTGCTGTGGACCCCTGGAACCTCCTCAGGGAAGCCTGGAAGTCCCAAGACCCCACTCTGAGAGCCTCTGACCTAAAAGACAGTGTGAAGCAACCGTGTAGTTTCCAACTCCCTAACTGTGAGTTCTCCGAGGCAGGGATTTTTTTTTTCCCCTCCAGTTTAAACAGTATCAGGAAGTGACACCCTACACCACAGTCTGGCAGAATAAATGCACTCTTTTCCCTCTCCAAGCACTGGGTTGTGTCTTACCGTCATTCTCAGACCAGAAACGAAGGTAAGCAGATCGCTGTACTTGTACTTTACTTATCCAAGCATTAAGTACTTATACGTATTTCCATTTAAGGTAGCCAAACCAAATATGCTCCTGCTACATGTTTATCTTCCTACTCAACATCCCACCATTATATTGAACATGTACTTTCACTTTTGATGCTAATGTACCTTAAATAGCAAATGCTTCAATATTTATATTTAGATAGTATTTTGTATGAAGAGTTTTCTCTTCTCACAGACACCTATCAATGTATTTTTACTTTTACTTAAGTGGAGGGCTTGTATATTCCTTCCACCATGTTGGAAAGTACATTTTAGTATATCAGAGTTGTTGTTTAGAAACAAAATCGACCAACAAGTATAGTTTACTCTTGTTTTAACAAATATTTCAAATCCAATCTGGAGAAAAAAAACTAATCTGAGGTATTCTTTTTGTGAGGTATCAAATATCTGTTGGATAATACGGTAAACAATGCAGTGTATTTCTTGTAAATGACGGTTGTCAGCTTCCCCAGGATGTAGTTTAAAGCAACAGTGGCTCGTTGGTTTCACTCTTACTTCCGGGTGTTTACTGCGCTCTTAGGCAACATGCCAGCAGCATGTTTGTTTGCATTTGAGACCATTATCTTTTACTTTACCAATATACGGGATCGGATGTTGGCATGCTTTCAGCTATTCAGGGTGAGTGCCTACGTAGAAACCTGGCTAGGATGTTAGAGGAAAGGGGGGTGCGGCCATGACACCTCCAGAAGGCTCGACAGTACCTTCTGTTGGATCAGCCCTATACATACACTACAGCCACTACAAACACTTAAACCACTCTCACCATCAACCTCAACAAATACTATATTATTTGACTGTTTTTTTTTTTTCCTTTGGGCCGTTGACCCATTGATTTTCAACACGCAGGACTGATCTAATCACGCTCTGTGTATTATACTAACATACCCTCTTTCCCCCCCGGCCCAGTCTCCTCCAGAATGTCAGATACAGAGAACCTCATCACGTTCGAGGAGACGGAGGATGTCCTCGGCTCTGATGGGTCCTCGCCACCACCGTACACCTACGAAGGGCAACAACCGCCACCCTACTCTGCAGCCCCAGCCATGTACCCTGTACCCAAAATCGTGACAGTTTGTACCTCCCACTCTGCCACGGGATACGAGTGTCTCAGCGATGTTGTTCCAGGAACCGCAGCAGACACCATTCCTTTTGTATCCTCATCTTTTGATGAGAAGGTCGTGCGAAGGGCATTTGTTAGAAAGGTCTGTGCTACTTCTCTTGAACAATTCATGCTGATATAAAGTTGCTTTCATACATTTCCTGGTCAAAGAGAATTTGGGGTACTCATGTCCTGTCACGGGGACTCTCTTTATAAAGGTTATCATACACAGTATTGGTGCAGGGATTGAAATGGATACTCATCTTCAACATGGTTAACATTATTTCCATTTTTGATCAGACATAGACAAGTGATTCAGCTAAGACAGATACGTAACAATGTCCAACCTGTAGCTTTATCCAAACAAGAAGGAAGGGTTTCTGGAGAGTTAACTTAAATGCAATGCATGCTGGGAAGTCACTGTTTCTTATTAAATTGTTACATGATCAGTTTAGGGAATGCATGGTAAGATTTTATTGCTCATGATTTTAAGTTATGAAGCTAATAACTACTGCAGCAATTGAAAGTTGAAATTGACAAACATCTATATCCATTGAATTAACCATTAAAGATAAGTGGATTTCACCAAATTGCACTCCAGGGTTTTACAGGGTAGCTCATTCTGGAATGAAATTCTGTTGGTTTTTTTTATAAATGCTGTCCTTTATCTCTCCCCGTGTAGGTGTTCAGCATCCTGACTCTCCAGCTGGTGTTCACCTTCAGTGTGGTGTGTGTGTTCACCTTCTCCAGTGTGGTCAAAGAGATTGTGCAGACCAACCTGTGGGTCTACCTCAGCTCGTACATCATCTTCATGGTGGTGACCATCAGCCTCAGCTGCTGCAGGTCCTTCCATAGGCGTCACCCCTGGAACATTGTAGGACTGGTGGGTTACACACACAGGAGAATAGCCCACCCTAAGATATCTGAAATATCTGAGGGGGCACATAGACATACTCCTGGAGGTGGAAACAGTACTGAAATATGTTAGTCAAGGGGAAATGCTACTAACTCAAGTAAATGTTACTCAGGGAAAAGTACTTTTCTGGAAAAGCAGGAATAATTACTCAAGTAGAAGTACTCAAAAAGGTAGCTGGACTCAAGTACTGTAAAGCTGTGAAAAGAGTTTTATTACTTTCCATCTCTGACACTTAATCTATTTGCTAGTTTTATCCCATCTTACTATTATTATTACTATTACTTTCCTCAATCTTCAGATCTCACATTTGATCCCACATTTTCACATTTAACACATTTGGTTGTGAGAAGCTGAAACCCCAGTTTCCTCTATAGACGTTCACAGGCTCAGTTTCACTGGAAACTGGTGAGGTTTTTAGGCCGGACCCCTTCCTTTTATTGTGGTAGGTAAGGAGGTATAAGCACTGCCAGGGTTACAGGTTCAATTCCACTGGGGCTTCTGATGGAAAAAAATACACATGTACCCCAATGTGCTTTTGGTAAGATAACATTATTTCTTCTTGCCCACTCACAGAGTAAAACTCACAGTAAACCAACTTCTCTGCCCTGTCCAAAATATCGCAGCCATGCATTTTTTACAGTGTAATGTTTGAACGTATGATCTATTGAGCAAACTGTGAATTGATAGAGCAGCGAGGAAGCAACAGCCTCCAGAGTTTTAACACTGCGACTACTCTGCCCACAGTGCCTGGTCACCGTCAGTCTGTCATATGTGGTGGGAACAGTCGCCTCCTTCCACAACACCATTGCTGTTATCATCACTATGGGAGCAACACTGGCCATCACCTTGGCCATCATCGCCTTCTCAGCACAGGTCAGATACACAGGCTGTACTGAACGTGCTACCTGTACCTATCCATCTTTGGGGAAGTCTAAACAATCAACCAGTTTCTAACAGAAGTCACTTGTATCTAGTGAAGTTTTTTTTTTTTTATTTAGCATCTGTTTTCTCTAAAGAGAATCCATATCTCATGTAGCATCATTGGCCAAATTCAGTGAAACACCTTGCAAGCCCAGTAAAACAATAATGAACTAATATTAGATATTAGTTCTCCACTACAGCTATTCAGCAAATCCAATCCAATCGAAGAGAGAGCGCAGAATCGGCAACTTTGCTCCAGTGTTTTCTATTTATTTATTATGCCTGACATTTTTACTATCTATTGATATTGTCTTTTGTTGTTTGTGTTTTTTATTTTTTTGGAATATTTGTAAAGCACTTTTTGGAAATATATAGTTTTGTTATATAAATGTGTAGATTTATAGTGTCTTATTACATTTTGGGCATTGCGCTGCAGGTGCTACAGTTGCAGCTGTTGCACGAAATATACTGCAAATGACTCGAGTCAGGCCCCGATTGAACTCTGAGCTGCTGTAGTTACTCATGTAGTCATGGAGGATTCACTAACGTCTTTCTGCGTTGCCTACAGACTCGCTTTGATTTCACTGTGTATTCTGGCATCTTCCTGGTTCTGGCTGTGGACCTGTTGATGTTTGGGATCTTCTGCACCTTCTACTACTCCTACATCATGGAGATCGTCTATGGATGTCTGGGAGCTCTGCTCTACTCACTGGTACAGGACAGTAATAATATCCAAACTCATGAACTAGATTTATACAGCAGTGTAAAACTGTTGTAAAATACAAAAGGAACTAAATCATTTTCTTCAGCTACTATTTGCTCTCCGGTCACAAAAATAAAGGAAGCTCAGAGCGAGGTTAGCCATGCTGCACACTTTCACTTCATTTTATATTTTTGGCATGTACATCTGGTTCAACTTAAAATAAATGTAACTTCCCTTTTTGGCAACATTACAAGTAACCAATAGTAAAAGAGAATTTCTAGTATCACAAGAAGCAGGGGTTTAGAGAAGCACCTCCATGTCTAAGTATTATAGAACAGATTACCAGTCATGGTCAGATTTTACTAGCAGTTGGCTGGTGGCAATATTTCACCCTGCCTTCAAATTTATTTTCCTCCACTCATCTTCCCCCCCTCTCTCTCTCTCAGTTCCTGATGATAGATTGTCAAATGTTGATGGGGACGATGAGTTATCGTCTGGACCCAGAGGAATACATCAACGCTGCCCTCATCATCTACCTGGACGTCGTCCTCATCTTCCTCTACCTACTGGGGAGGAGGTGAAATATATATATATACACACACACACACACACACACACACACACACACACACACACACACACACACACACACACACACACACACACACACACACACACACACACAGGGTTTATGTT